>JAGDQP010013506.1:28214-47654 GCA_022664845.1 Lepisma saccharinum
ATATATATTATTTTTTGAGTTGGCTAATGTGATACACATTTTAGCAATTCAATAGATTAGTTTCTGCAGACCATTGTTATAGAACTTAGGTTCTCAAGGAGAAATGCAGTGATTTTATACTTCCTCGTCAGTAGTCATATTATGTTTGTACAAAATGTCTGTAATCGTTTGACGGTCCCTTACGTTCAGTTTCAGTTTTCATTTTCTATTTTTCATAGTCAAACTCTGTTTATATTTGGTGTATGTGATCATAGCTGTGTAGATAGTTGCTTTCTAAGCACGAATCCAAGCTTTTGACACATTTTATGTATTACAATAAGTCCTTGGAAGGCTGATAAATTTTACTGAACACTCATGTTTACAGCTGCTGAGCACGTTTTGTACATTAACTTCAGCCTAGAGAGCAGAGACAGAAACAAAAAGATTATCTTAACTTCTGTTTTGTTTTTTTCAGTACAGACCACACAAATAAAATTATCCCTGTAGCAATGCTTGTTACATTATTCGGTGCAAACTTTATATGTAATATTTTTTTTATATAGATATTTAGAAGACTACAATATTAGATTCCAGTGGCTGCCTATTGGAACTATAAACGAATCCCTTATTAACATTAGTTTTGCGGAGCTATTTATTCTACATTTCTATAGAACATAGAAGAATCTTGTTTGTAGTATGTAAATAAAATTTGTTCTTCCTTCCCACACGAATTGAGAACACGCATTATGGGAAATCATTAGTACATGCTGGAGCTCGAAATTGAAACATAGTTCAATCTCCTTGAAAATCAGCTGAAACGTAGTGTTGACTATAATAACAGTTGCAAACCTCAGCCAGCTGAATTTAAAGGAAAATCTTAGTAGTGATTATGTTCTTATGTGTGGTCTCTTTGGCAGAAACTTGTTGAGAAAAGCGAAATTGAGTTTTTATTCTGGTGAAATCGTGGATGGATATAATAATATTATTTTAGATCATAAAACAGATAGCCAAGAAAGTTTGAACGAACTGATGACAAAATGTATAAAAAGTTGTATACGCTTCCTTGGAAAATATAACAGAAGTGTTTACTCTTTCGTATAATATTCTTGGTTCATGCTTGGGTATAAAAAAGTCACAAAATATCATTTAGAGAAATGGAAAATGTAGCGTTCAGTTTATGTATATTTTCAGTGAAAGCTTCTTTACCTTATATCTCGAAAATAAGTCTACTATAGTTACCAATACTGTAGAAAAATTCAGACGTTTCTTTTATGTTTTGTGTCAGATGATTTGTGTTACAAATAAGATTTACTTACTAGCAAAATTTCAATGTGCGCTTGAAAATGAATATCAAAAGAAAAGATAAAAGATAAAATGATTTGTATGGGCGGTAACAAAATGAAAACAAATTCGTAAATATTCCATGGAGTGTATGCCAAAATAGCAAAAGGAACTTATGACAGTAAAGCGTAATACGGATATTAATCAGGAAAGTGCCCATGAGATTACTGCGGTTCTGTTAACACTACGTTTCCCTGACGAAATAGACAATAAGATACTTGCCAGCAAGCCAGATGGCCAAAAATTATGTTCACGCATTAATAGAAAAGCGCTAAATGACGAAAGTCTATTGCCTTAATAGTGTGTAATTTTCGAGATGCACAGTAAAAACTAAAATAAATTAGAAGAAAGTCATTAAAATTGAATAAAATTCTTGTAAGCCGTCTGTTGTAAATTATTTCCTTTTGTGTATGCTTTATTTTATTTTGACAGCTTCATTCCCACAACTATTACAAAATACCTTGTCACCATTCATAGTGAAATTGAGACGCACGTTCGATACTTACAAGTAAAATGAATTCTATAATTGTACTAAGTATATGACAACGATTTTAGATATTTTCATAAATAAGGTATTATTGAAATTTGGAGATAAAATCAAGGTCTCACTACTACGATAAAACGTTTTCGAAAGATTAACAAGTATCTCTATATTTATAGCCCAAAAACAAATTTCAGGTGTTTCCCTGTACCCATTTAATAAAGTAGCAATGTTAAATCTTACCACAAACATGCATATTCAAGCCATGATTAGAACCGAGAACTTTATGCCATGTGAATCTAGTATAATAGATTACTCCAGTACCGTGGCCAAGAAACTTTGACATTGTAATGCATACAGTGAAACACTGTCTTTTGAATACGGCAGCAGTTACATGGATTACATGCTTATAAATGATGATCCATTTCTTGCTCCTAAAAAGAGGGAGTAGCAAAATAATCAACTTCACTGTAGTTTTACAAAATCAGAACTTTCTTGTTTTATATGTAAGGCTTATCACGATTTTACTTTATCTCAGTCATAATTACTGAGCTTCAATTTTAACCAGGAAAATGATTACATTATCATTATTAGCGTTATGATGAGACCAGCAAGTCCTTCAAGACAAGCTTTCCCCATTCATCGCGATCTTTCACAATCCTTTATATTCAGGGTATGAATAATACTCCTAAGTACTATCCAAAAATTGCATTCGTCTTATTAATGAGCATCTTTATTAATCTTAACGTTTTCTTTCATAGCATCATTTAGTAAGCTATCTCTACCTAGTCAATATCCTAAAGAGTTCTTTTTTCTCTTCTTTATTGTCTGTAGTAATGTTCATCTTTGCACTACTTTCTTCGGTCCATCTGCATTGAGTATCTTGCTGATTTTGTCCATTCAGTGGGGAAAGTATTTAAAAAATGGGGAAACTAGGAACTGAACAAATATATCTTTGTTGTAGTTATGTTATAACACGACAGCACAATAATCTAACAGATTAGTTAAATTTGTGTAAATGGTCGCAAAACGGTTCAAAATATTTAGTGACAGTATTAGTGAGGAATTCTTGTACGTAATTCAGCTAATTTGGAGGCAATTTATAGTGATATAATCAAACATGCTCACTTTAGTTCTGACTGGCATCTCATGTAAGTATGCTCATTTGCATTCTAACTCGGTTACCAACTTGATCGTAAGTCACATTCCATGTTAATTGTCGCTCTCACACAGAGAAAAAAAATGTTTGTTCACTTTTAATGAGAACAGATTTCGGGTAAGGAATAGGCACAAAGGAACCATCGTATTGGGACTTGTGGCAAATTCCTTCAGCCCTTATTATGTGGAGGCGATATAGAGTTATTAAGAAAGGCTACTTCAGTAAAATGAGAAATCAGGCTGTGCTCTGCGCACTCGCACTCTGCCTTGCACGAGAGCAAGATTTGTACAGTTTGTTTACTAGACCTCTGAACCTTTAGAATCTGTTAGCTTTATTAGATGGGAAATTTCAACTGAAAGCAATATTTTTTTAGATAAAATTTCAGAATTATCCAGAGCAATAGTCAGAAAGAAATAATTAACATTCCCAAATTTAGACTTACTCTAAGAACGTAGATCCGATTTGCATGTAATGACTTTGATCATTACACAACGCTTTCGGTTTGTGAAACTTCTCGTTCGACATAATAGCACAATACTTTTCTCTTAGGAAAAGTGAATACAATTTAAATATGGCTATGGCTTAGGGTAGACCGGGGCTATTTGAGTCAAGGGGCTATGTGGGTCAAACGTAAGAAAAAATGTCACTGCGCATTTAATATGCCCACCAGTGTGCTGAATCAGCCTTCAGTTGGCAGTTCATTGGCAAAGGGAAGGGTATGTTTGTCGTTGATCTGCTGCTTTCTTATCAGTTGCTGTGAATATGCGACTATTCTGAGCAAGGGGAGTTGCAATACTTCATATTTTTCTCTGATATAAAATAGTGGCTGTATGATATAAGGTGCTGAACCTGTGTAAATGTATATATTTGTAAAATTATTATCGTATGTGTAAAACAGAACGTCTGCATGTTAGAAACGCCGTTTCTGTTGCTCTCCTCTGTCTCATGTGAAATAGTACGTTCCTACGTAAGTAAGTGCACAACGGGGTTATTTGGGTCTGAAAAAAATGGGGTTATTTGAGTCAATGGTGCTATTTGAGCCAGGTGTAAACGTACGTGAATTTATTTAATTTATGAATTTGAACTTTGTATTTATGGTTTAGACTATATGATGCATGTATGTAAAACAAAACATTTAATTTTCTTTTTAGATAGTACGAACATACAAATCAAAACATAAATTCAACGAGTGAAATAATAAAGACATGGAGAAGGCCATCCAAAGTGTAAAAAAGATGATTTGGGTTTACATGGAGCTTTTACAGCTCTGCAATATTAATTTGAAACTTTGCGAAGGAAAGTGCAGGTTGAAAGGTTGAGATTAACCCTGGGTGATAATGATGAAATATTCAAAGTGCGAAACCGAAATCCATATGACATCCCACAGTACTGTTGTTAATTATTATTATCACGGGAAAGGGACTAGCCTGCACCCCTGAAAAGATCCGTAATGCTGTTCATCGATATATAATAATAAATCAAATTTCGCATCCTTGGAGAAACAAAGGATTAGCTTGTGAAGATTGGTTTTCAAGATTCATGGAAAGACACCCGAACTTATCATTACGAATGTCAGGGGGACTTTCAAGAGCTCGTGCTGAGGGCATTAATAAGGAAGCAGTGAGTGATTTTTTCAACTGTTGAAATCTGCTACTTCGATGATTAGTGTCAACACAATACCACAGCGTATGTACAACGTGGATGAAACAGAGTTTCCTCTTAACAACAACCCAACCAAGGTCATTGCCAAGAAGGAGAAAAATAGGTGGTTGCTCTCACTAGCTTTGAAAGAGGCGAGAGTATCATTGTGATAGTCACTTGCAACGCTGTTGGATAATACATCCCACCATTTGTTATTTTTAAAGCTCAGCGTATGAGAGAAGAATTCGTCAACAATCTACCACCGGCTTGTCATGTTTCCTTATCAGATAGTGGTTACTTTAATGTAGAGCTGTTTGTTCGCTGGTTTGAGCTTTTTCAAACAAACAGGATTGAGGGGAAATGTTTATTAATGTTATGTTTTTCAAAAATTATATAGAAAAGGTATAATTTAAGAATATACATGAGCGCTAATGTGTTTAATGTAAACCATGTTGGTACAGTCCCAAATATCCCCATGAGCAACCCATATATCTCCGTGATTATTCTGCCATTTTTATTTTAAATTCGTTTTCAGAATTTCCATGATTTAACAGGTTCTTTATTCTTTAATATGTTGTACTATAATAATGTACGTAGATTATGGCATAATTATTTAGACTCTAAAGTACGTCGGTTTTGGGGAATTTTGACTTTTCGCTTAATATACTCAAATAGCACCGGTCTACCCTATTTGTTCTGATATTATGACGTTATGAAATATAGCTTTATCGAAATGGCGTGCATGCTGAATAATATTTTGGATTATAAACATTGATTATTTTCTCTGTGTAAATATTAAGATAAGCTTCAAACAGAGTAGAGCAGGACCGAATAACCCTCATGTACTAAATTATGACCACTTCTTATTTTATTCAGAAAAGTACCCTTAATATTTTATTGATTTTTGATCATTTAATTTTCATTGCCTAATTTACCTTTCTTAAGATTGCGTTCGACGCGAATGCGAAAGCTAGGAAACATTAATTATTCAAACGAAGGGATCATAAATTATTAACAGGTTAAGTGTTACTACTCAAATGCACATTAAAATGGAATCATGAAATACAATTACATCATTTTATACAACCCCATACGAGTGTAGGAAGAAAAATTAGAAAATATTTGTGATATTACATTTATGTATATGACAAACTGGTAATATGGTGTTATAAGCTGAAAAGCTGTTAGATACTGGCTGGCAAACTCTATGGGTCTATCCTGGTAGGTATTAGAGACTGCAGGGCAGGGCGTCTGTTCAACAGGACACATCAGTGCATTCAGACACCATCACTTTTTATTTTAAACTATCAATAGATTTGAAAGCTAGTTTCGCGAAACTTAGTGAACTACATTAAATATTGATAAGTAGTACTGCTACTATATATAATGTTAATATTAATGAAGCTAACAACACATACTTTACTTTCTAGGTTAGATAAATAACACAAATATAAATAACAGTCACATTTAATTTAAGTAGCTTCGTCTTTGATTTAAACGTATTGATAGTACGTATGTGATGAATTTAAAAAAAATTAAAGTTCATATATACTACTGGCATAAAATGGTTTTGATGAATACATAGGTATTGACAGAGGATAAACAGCCTAGAATACAATCCCACGTCATGGAAGAAAATTACATCATTAACCTAGACATGTTATTTAGTTAGGAAGATATGGTAAACAAAACCAATAGATAGGAATTAAATATTTGTTTTTTAACAATGTAAATGGTTGCTACCGGTGGTAGTTATTGTTATGGTAGCTGACTGATATGGTAACAACTGCAGAGACGTACATATAAGATGGGAGAACGTAACTGAAAAGTAGGATCAATATATAAACTAACTCAACATTCGTTCCACCTAGAAGAAATTATATCTATTCTGGCAAAGAAGACAATAGTTCATAGCTATTCAGATCATATCAGAAAACGATGCGTTACAGATTTGTAATGCAGCGATTCCCAACCTAGGATACTTGTACCTCAAATGGTACACCAGGACATTTAAGATTAAGTAAAGAATTGGATAATGTTGGAGGAAAGCAATAACAGCTGTCGAATTGAATTATAATCTTTGGGTCAGAGTGGACACATATCAAAATGTAGGAAATCGTAGAAGTCAAAAGTTGTGAAACCATACTGGTGGAGTAGTTTCTCTTCGTCGTTTAAACTTAAAAATAACCCCGATCCCTGGTTTTGCCCTTTTGGTGTATGCTTCGTGTCCCTCCCTAAGCACTGTGTGTGAACACGTCGCTATAGTGTGTATTCTTGGGACCTTCACGATTTCAATTTTCAGTCTCTTCTAGTTGGGAACTTTCGAATGGTGTCGCTGCAAAACGGTAGGCCAGTAACAAAATAGGCTTCCAAGAGGTATGTGAGTAGAAAACAGGGTTAAGAGATACTGTTCTGAAATATATTAGTTCGTGAGAAAGATATCATGGTTTAAACTTATTAATGATGCATAAAACAGAATGACTTAGAATTTGAAAACCAGCATTGTAGGCAGCTTAATTAGATTGCGGTGACCAATGCTCTTTCCTTTCGTTGATATTGTGTAGAATCACAGATATCGTGGTTAAAAATAGGTACGAATATGTGCAATATATCAGATATATTAACGACTCTCTTCTCTCATATTAGCATTAACTAATAATCCAGTGAAATTAGCTCTAAAATAGTCCAAACTCATGACATCAAAAATAACGAATTGGGACAAGTTAGAAAGCATTAGGTGGACCTTCCCAAGTGTCCCCAAGAAAATGCAAAAATCCTGTTGCACATTTTCCACCATTTTGGAAAAATAATCCGCCATTTAGGATTCCACATTTACCCTTAGATTATTATGCATAACTCCTTAACTATTCAACGCAGAAGAGTAGTTCCTTTTTGTTATAATTCTAATATTGTGGCCATTATAAAAGGTTGTCATAACTTTTTCTCTGGGTGTTGAACATCAAATTTGCATCTCAAGTCGTGAATTTCCAACGAGCATAATTTTTCTCTACAAGCAAAACTCCCTCTTCACATAATTTCAGGATAAACCTAAATTATGGTCTTTCCTAATTGAAATTTGTTGTGTTTACGCAATAGTCATGGGAGCGAAAAATGTTCAAATAAAAGTTGTAAAAACCTAGAAGGTTTATTATAATTTATATATTGTTGCAATTTATGGTCTTGCAGTTGCGTTATATTGCCGCAACTGTGATGGTTTCAACTACACAGGACAGCATAAATAAATCTATGCAACCCAATATCGAACATGTGATCATACCACACTAACTGTTCTGTATAATGTTGTAGATCACATGAACCGATGAATAGTTGTCTAACTACTTTGCGTACAAATGACCTTCTCAGCAACCATGATTGTTTAATGGCGTTTCTATAAGAAAGAAGAAGTCATCTCTTTTGCATGTTTTGGATGAAGCATCACTACTCGAGTTACATGTTATACCCAATGCAGCATTCGTAAGTTATGGAGGCCATCCCTATGCATAGTGTTATGGAAATATCTAGTAAACTTCAGGTAGATATGCCACTAATATGTTCGTAACTCATCATTAGGGGTACTGCCATATTGTGTTCAATGTATATGAAGGAAATCCCAGCATGAAAGATGTTAGACAAGCGAGGCTTCTGCTGATGTGAATGTTAAGCGAATTGTTAATATCTCTGTGTCCCAACAGGTCTTCCTTTAAAATATGAAGAACGAAACAAAGTTTACTGAATTTTTACAAGACTAGCTCGAGGCAGCTGGATGTCAAGCCCACAAAGCTGTTGGAGATACCGACACAATTATTGTTTTAGAAACAAGAGCTGCAACACCAGCTGTATTCCCTTCTAACCTTCTCGTAATTTTGATTGCACGTGTTACAGCAGAAATCTTTATGTTAATGACTGAAGAAAAAACGGAGCAAATCGTATTTACAGCAGTAATAAAATACAGAACAGCTTAGTTGATATTAAGAAATATTTATTTTTCTTCACGATTTTGCACGATTTGATTCTACTTCAGCCCCTTCCAGAAAAGTAAAAAAAAATGTATACAAATTACTATGTGCTGATGCAGTTTTTCATCATGAAATGCCCGTTACTAATTATCATTCATCCACCTCAGATTATAATGCAGTTCATTTTTTACTGGCAATGAATGAGGTTAAGGAGCAAGCAAGTCCGTGCAAAGTTAGAAAATTAGCCATAGATGATATATGAAGACAACTGTTAGGCAGCAGGTCAGTGGTATTTTCAACTTGGCGGTTCTTCCAGCCACCTCAGGAATTACCTGTCAACATTCACTATGTGTTGTCCTATACCTACAAGTTTTACAGTACAATGAAATTTATTAACCACAAACAGAATTGTGTTGGAAGTTAGAGGATGAAACACTTCTTCCAAAATCAACTACAAAGAGAGCTCCAGAGAACTTCCAGAAGGTAATCATGTGAAATTGTAAAGCAGCATGCGAAAGGAACTGTGAGTGTAAAAGAACTGGGTCTGAGTCTGCTTACATGTTTGGTCACTATGGGGGCTCTGGATACAGTAATACCTTCTACATTAATGAACACTCTGAATATATTGATCAGCATGATGTGACAGACAGATACGCTGAAGACGAAGAATACGATGAGAATTATGAGTTTACTTCATCCAAGCAGAGCACAAGATGTGAATTGAACATTGAAAGACAGTTCTGCCACAGATTAGGCTAGATTTGTATTATTTCACTTAATTAAAAATAACGTTAAATATTTAATAAAATCAATCAGAATCCTAGCAGAGACTGTGAGTAATTTCACACATTTCTACAATGGTTTGACTTTGCTATTCTCAGTCATTTCTTTATTTGGATGTTTCAATACGACGTACGTATTGTCTTTAATTTAAGGACAATACGAAACTTGATTTTTTAGAACTTTCTTCAGATTAGTGAGATAATCGTGTGGAGTATACTTTAATATGTACAGCTTAATTCCAGTTTAAAATTTTATCTCAGCCAGTGAGTTTCCATACAGCGCAGGCACTGTCCTGTGTATCTCAAACTATTACATTTGCAGCTATATAATACAACTGCAAGACCACAAATTGCAACAATATATACATATCATAAAGCTTATAAATTTTCCTACAACTTTAATTTGAACATTTTCCCCACATTTTTCTCTGCAAACCCGTATTCTGTAAACAAAAATATTATTTAACAAGGGGCATAAGTTTTAAGTTTATCCTAAAGTTGTGCAAGAAAGGCTAGTTCAAGAGAAAAAGTTATGAGAACCTTTGACATTTCCCATAATGTTAGAACTATATAAAAAACGAACGATGCTTCTATGTTAAATAGTTTAGGCGTAATGTGTAATAAACTAAGTGCAAGTGTAGATTCCTTATTTTTCAAAATGACATAAGCCTGCGACGGGATTTGTGGGATTTTCTTGGAAATACTTGTGAAAAGTAACGCTTTGTTACTTTTTATGTCTACTTTAAAGTCTAATTTCCCTGGACTAAAATTCAGCTCTCTTCGACGGAACTATAATCAGAACAACAAAGCATACATTTCATATTATAGTAGTAATAGAATAGTTATGTCGATATCTTGAATCTAATGATACATTACCAGGATAATAAGTTCAACACCACTGTATACAGGAAACGAACTTTTAAGAAATACAAGAAATATATTATGTTCATCCATTGCTCATAAAAATAATGTTTGCTATATTTTTCCTTATGATCTACAGCAATGACAGCACAAAAGATGAAAGAAAAAAATAGATCATTTTGAAATTGGTTATCGTAATGAACGCTCTAGATGAGTAGCTCAATTGAATGAGTGACTTCAGAAAGGTACACATTCAAAAAAAAAAAATCCAACTAAACTGAGATAGACATTTTGTTCTCTATACGTACTTATACCCATTGAGCGGAACAATGGACACCTTCCTTAACTATAAGTCGGCAGAAAGGTATGAGTAGAAAAACGAATACCCGCTCAATGTCGCGTTAGTACTCTTGATGTTGTTGATACAAGTCAATGATAAGAATCCCCAAGAAAACTAATCCTACTTTTGAAGTGAAACCAGTTCGATGTGATATACCTCAGTACTTCAAGAAATTGGGGTAGCAACATTATGTAAAACTTCAAAAAAGCTTTGCAGATAAGAACGTTTCCCTCAAAATCAGCTCAGGCAGGCATTTTATATATAAAAAATACGTCTATTGGGCACATGGAAACATCAGCGTACACTGACAGTCGTGTAAAGTCAAATTTCAACTTTAGAAAGCCAACACTGTTGAACTCCCTGTGACTAAGGCATAGTCGAACGGAAACGTTATATCCAGAAAACACAACTGCAAGATCTACAACAGGTCATTCACTACATACCAGACGAATAGCGTCCCGTTTTTGAAGATTGATTTACCTGACAAACATCAGATGCTTAGGATGCCAACAACGCTGTACATGATGATGAGTAACTTAGTTAACAAGAAAGTATGAGTAACACTTCATTTCAAATTACATGTAACAAGATCAATACGTTAATGTCTAATGTAATCCAACTGAACGGAATCTAACCTAACTAAACCTAATGCAACTTAACATAGTCTATCCGAATTCCATTGCTATGTGTCTTTTGTGCACACAATATATATTTTGTCAATTTTAAAATTGGAGTGAAAAAAGGAACATATTCCGAAATATATACACTACTTTCTATATAATAAAATGTAATAAATATTTTTGTTCACATAACACAAAACATTCTACTCACTTAAAGGTATAATTCGTCATTTTTTTTGTAAAAGAATTTACAGTATTTACTCAGAAAATGTTTTTTTTTTTCGATATCCCAAACGTTAAGGTTTCTTGGAATGTGTGCGTTTCTGAACTCACTCATACAATTACGAAACGTAGTACGTCCGCTCTTGCGCCTTTTCAGGAAATGAGGAAACATGAAGAAAAAACTATTTTGCAGCCTTCTTAACTTTAAGATTTAAAGGTCAAATAGATATGATTTCAATATGATTATAGACTCATATTGAACATTAAGGCATGAAGAAATCAAGGATATCTATATTTCATGTTTTTCCTCTAATTTTTGTCATTCTACGATATGCAGTTGGGCTACACAAATGTAAACTTGAAAGTTGGCATTATAAACATCATTGATTCTAAGCAATGCAATGAAAAGAAATTAGCCCAAGCAATTAAGAAGAGCAATTTCCCTATTTTACATCTTTGCCATAAATTATAAAATCTACTTGAGAAATAGCTCAAAACCAGGTTTGACTTTCGTCTAAGTCATTGGCTGCTCATTGTTTAGAAATAACTAAAGTATATGACATCAATTTAAATAAATCTGATGATTGTTGTAAGGTAAAATGTGAAAGAACTTATATGTAAACTGATCCTAAAAATGTTCTTATGCATTTATTTCAGTGTTTGAAAAGTCTTTTATCCAATTGAATGCAGACTACTGTATGGGAGCTCTACGTATGAAGAATGTAAATTTGAATTAATGCTGAAATTGTGTCTAAAAATATTAATGTATAGTAAAAAATATAAAGAAAGAAACAAAAATATGAAGAAATTACATAAACATTTCAAGTTCTAAATCAGAGATTTATAAACATAGTGGAATTCACAGAGAAATACGATGGAAACGAAGATACGATTTCTTTCGCTGAAACAGTCCCTATCTTAACTATTATTTATAACTGAGAAGACAGATATGGTCATTCATTTTAGAGATTATCCACACATAAAAGGATACAGACACAATGCATGTATAGCATTTTCATGTGACAGAAATTACTATATTCCCCGGAAAGGTGCAAAGAAAGACATTAAAACTCTTTTAACGTTCAAAGTGAAGACTTTCATTCAGCTGTGCACCAATGAATGGTTATTAATCTGTTAGATCACAGCGCTATCAATGGTGTAGTGGATGCACCTGTAACATGTGACGTCAGTGCGTTTATCATTTCATAATAATAATAATAATAATGCTGAGGCCGTGGTCTACTGATCACAGGTAGATGTGTAGAAAGAATTTAAAATGCGCTTAAAATACTGACAATTTCTAATTGGCAGAAAGACATGTGTCTAATATAGAAATAAACTGTTGGTAAGGATTTGATTAAGGATAAGAATATAGTATAAGTAATTAAGTATATTCTAAATTATAGCTAGTGCAATACACTACTTCAGCATAAATTCTGACAATCTTAGTTTGTTTCGAAATAATTTTATTGTTTCCTTTCAATTGCATTAATAATATATTTACTTGCTTGTTTGGAAGAAGGTGAAGAAATGTAATTACTTATATTAATATTCTGGATAGAATATGTGTAATTTATACCCTTTAAAATACTTTTTATATTTTATTAAATTTTCTTGCCCAAGCGCTTCATACATACTAACTGAAGAAATCATTTGAGCTTATAACGTTAACATGAGTTGGCATTGTTTTAACAGTGTTTAGGTTAACTATAAGTAAGATAATGAGATGGTTAGTAACGGGATTTCAAAACGAAATAGTTGCCTAACTTGTGTCTGCCAGAAGTAAAGGAATAGTGCTGCATTCATGGGCACAACCAATTTCCGTCTGCTCCACAAAAATCAAACGTTAAATTCTAGTCGCCTCTGAACGGATCTTGCTCTCTTACCACACGAAAACGCAGTTACAAATTAATTAAAAGTGCACTGGAGGATAAACGTGATAAATAAACATGAATGAACATTAAAGAAGTGAAGAAAATTTGAAAATATTTGCAATCAAAATGTTCTACTTTAACCAATACAATATTTTTTATCCATTTATAAGAAATTTGAGTAAATTTTTAAAGATGTTTTAGGTATACTTGGTTTAAATATAAGTTGTTACACGAACCCCCTCAGGATATCTTTCAGAATTCCAAGCCGCTCAGTTTCGGCACCAAAGTATGAGCACGATTCGTTGCTTGGACGTTCAATTGTTAGTGAACCGTAGCAACATTGTAAGTCGGACAACGTCGTTTCCATATCTTGCTTCATTGATGTGTGTTTGTTTCATAATCTTTATTTTTCAAGTAAAATACTGAGGAAGAAGACGCGTTATTTCCAATTATTGGTTTAAATAACTTAGTCTTTAAGCATTGAAAGTGAAATATGCATACGCTTGTCGTGTTTATGAAAAATAAAGAGTAATCCTCATCTTTCTTCAAACTACCACCCTGTGGACTGACCCTTTAGTTAGATATTGTAGAATCACAGTCGAACTTAATATTCTAGTTGCATGCAACAAACGCAGAAACCGAACTATAATAACATCTTATTTGGAAAGTTACTGATCCTTTCACTGATTATAAATAATTAGAATCATGCATCTTCATATATATGAGGCTGTGAAAGGATAAGTTGTGTAAGTCACTTTTAAATATCGAATTAAAATCACACCTGTATTTTCAATATTCAAATCTATTTGATGGAAAAGTGGTGCAAGTTGTAACTCCCTTGCTAACAGAATAGATAGCAGCACTTACTTGGAGTTCACTGTAGATTTCATTAGAGTATGTTTACTAAAACCTTTTGTTTCTCAAATTAATTTATACCACTTTTCTTTCAGCGCATCATATATAGAATATCTTTCGATTGTTTATTGTGTTGTGTGCGTGTGCGTGTGCGAGCGTAGCTCAGGTACAAATATTTGTTATAATTTAGACCAAATCACAAAACATTAACTTCTTGTGCATTTTGCGAGAAATAGATCATACTTACTTTGCTTCTTTGGAGATTGTAACTATTAATTCTACTTTGTGAAATCTAATTTGAGATCTTTTTGCGGCTGGGGGACACACAACGAGATTAGCAACTGGGATACATTTTACAATTTATTAAAGTTAATATTTTACGAGACGAGCAACTAAGATTGAACGTAATATGGAATGTTTTGAGCAAATCATTAAGTAAACGTTAAAGGCCCCAAACACATACCTGTTCTTTGAGTATACACATCTAGAGTCCTGGGATCAAACTTCGTTCCTTTTATTGATGATGCGAATGCTGCATTTGTTCCTAGGTCGAATGTTCATGTTTTCTCTTATAACTTCTTTCATGAAAGTTAGGATTTGCACTAGAGTTCATGAGTTCTTAAAGTCACTTGCGAACAACACTTACTAAATTATAGAAGTAAAGAAACTGCCGAAATTTCTTCAAGTCTTATTTTGATGTAACTAATCGCACTGACAAAGTCCAAGCTGCACCGAATTCAGAGATTATCTTTGCAACAAAGTCAAGTCTAATGATGTTGATTGATCTGTATCACCAACAACACTGGCGTGCCAATTTAAGAGGGAATGTGTTTTTATTGACTTATTTTGGCATGATTTTCGGAGATGCTTAGCCTGGTAATCTTCGATAACCTTGCTTCTCATGGTAGTAAGACAAAGATGTGTTCCCGTTAAAATACTAGTAAACTTTTAAGGTTATTATTACTTCTGAGTAATCGAGTATTAATTTTAAGGTAAGATCTTCTATGAATTTGTCAAGGGTTTCCTAAGAACGGAAAGAAACTATTGACTAATTAGCTATGAACAAGATATTACTATTTATTGTTTTAATAATATAATTGGGTAAATTTAAGAACTGTTTTCCGGTGGCTGAAGGATTTTTACAAATGTCCCAGGGAAGATTTCTCTAAAAACGTGTCTTATTTGATCTATCGAAAGAAGTGATTAATGCTACAAGTTATTCATGTTCTTTTTGATACCCGGTAGTACGGTGTACTTGAATACAGATTTACATGTGTATTCTGTCTTGTTCATAATTCACGTTTAATCATTGTGGCCATGACGTCTTGCTTCATATTCTTAGAAACTTGTGTGAGCAAATGTTCTTACGTAAAATGATAAGATGACTGCTTCTTGATTCCCGTACATAAAATACTTTTTCAGATTTTTATTTGTTTTAAATGTCTATTGAATCTATTTACCATTAACGTTAAAATCCACTCCATAATTATATATATATATATATACAAGGTGTTCCGTAATTCCTATGGCAGCGTTTGGGAGTTGAAAGTAGACATCAAAACAAACAAAAAACTTTATGGACACAAATCGCAAAGCGGCGTCCTTTACGAGTTATGGGGGTGGGAAATTTGGCGTCATGGAACTTTGAGATGCTATAGCACAAAGATGAATGGCCGTGACACACACGGCGTGGAATTTCATAAAGGAAGTCATATGCGTTGTATCCAAAAATATCAAAATCAAAACTCCAGAACAATTGCGCAAGGGATTACCCAAAGGAAGTGAGGGATTCCCGTATATGTTTGCAAATAAAGATCGGTGAAAATGAGCTGGAAAGCAGAGTATGTAATATTAAAGTAGAATTCGTCTGTGCCACTTGGATAGTGCAAACAGAATCAAAGATATGGAGAATTGTGGGGTTGCTATGAGTGGTTGCTTAACTACCAGTAAATACGTTTCAACCATACCAGAAAGATTCGTGTATTGAAGGGTAGATTAATGTGTTATCAATTCATACAACGTTACACTCTTCATTTGCGTTACCACACACACGTACGGAGTCATTTTGGTAACACGTTGTTACTGAACCCACAAAATAGTATGTTCTACTGTCTGTATTACTTTGTCGTCTAACCTGTCGTCTACAACTCGTAGATTGTCCTGTTACCTTCTGCACCCTACAGTGGAAATGACATACATTGTTTCAATGTTTGCACTACCACAAAAGTGCAGTGATAGGTGAAGGGAAGTAAGGAGGTCTGAAGGACTTTTTACGGTGTTTTCGTGAGTCCTAGAAACGTATGCTGAAGCTATGAACTAATAAAATAGTATGAAGATCAGGACGCATTCGAATAGAAAGGACAACAGAATTGGGAAGCGAACAGTACGACGCAATCATGTCCTCTTTGCACAAGCAACCACCACTGCGAGAACCAGCGGCGGACATTAAGGGTCCGTGCGACAAAGGCACAAAACAAGTATGTTTGCAATACAAGACATTCTGAACACTCACAAAGGAAACACTCGTCACTAGTTAGGTACTTACCACTTACCAAGTTCGAACCGAAAAGTACTCATTGTGACGATCCAACTGACGCATGTGGGGAGTCCACTGCATGAAGCGACATGTACTACAAGAGCTGCTGGAAGGAACGCCCACGAACAGCGATGCATGCCTCGCACCGACGACGTATGTTCCCATAGACGCGATCGAAAATGGCTGGCATGTCTCGGATTTCCTCAGCCGCAGCTGCAATGCGTGCCACGAGATCTTCCTCCGACTCTACCGGGGTCTCATACACCAACGTCTTCATGTGACCCCACAGAAAGAAATCCAGTGGCGTCAGGTCAGGCGAGCGTGGTGGCCATGCTCTTGGACCACCACGGCCAATCCATTGTTGTCCAAAGGAAGTGTTTAAATGATCTAGGATAGCCCATGTGAAGTGGTTAGGCGCACCGTAGTGTTGAAACTACATGTGCGGTCTGATTCCAAGAAGACTGTCTTGCAGTAACTCCGGCAGTATCTTCTGTGAAAATATTAAGTAGTTGGCACCGGTGAGACGTGCTGGGAGAAGGTATGGTCCAATTAATAGGCCATTTTTGATGCCTGCCCATACGTTCACACTGAATCGTTCCTGAAACAGCATGAGGATTTTCGAGTGCCCACATGTGGCTATTATGACAGTTAAACGCACCATCCCTAGAGAAGGTCGCCTCGTCAGCGAAGACTATCAGTTGAAGAAATGCAGGATCCTCTGCACAGCGCTGAAGTATCCACTGATATAAATCTACATGTGGCGCAAAATCGGCTAGACCTAGACTTGGAACTTGCGCAATATGGTATGGATGCAAGTGTTCTTGGTGGAGAACCCACCAAACAGTGGTACTGCTTCCCCTCAAGTCACATGGCATGCGTCGGCTGCTCGTCGAAGGATCCCCTTCCACTCGTCGAAGCACATCCTCTTCAAACTGCGGGGTTCGTACGCGTCTCGGAGCACCAAAGTCGATTCTGTTGACGGTGAAGGTACCTCTCTCAATAAGCCGACGTTCTAGTCTGGCAAGGCTAGTACGTGACGGTACTCGACGATGTGGAAAGCGCTCGGCGTAAAGAAGACGCGCACGCTTTCCATGACGATGAGCTTCGCCATAAATTAAAAGCATTTCTGAATACTCATCAAACGTGAACTCGGCCATTGCATTAAACTGCACGATCAGATCACGAGAGACTGTTCTCTGGTCTCGACCACAAAGCAAACTGTTGTACGTTGGAGAAGATTGTAGTGATAGGTGTACGTCACATTATGTGCAGGGGCTCGCAGCGTGAACGTCATACACGCCAGTTGGAAAGCCATGTAAAAATGCTTGTTTTTGTTGAACCAATTTGCTGCGCTTGTTGATAGATATACAGTCTGGTAAAATGGGATACGAAGTCAGAACCAGGATTGGACATGTGAAGCACTCTTAAGGTAAAACCGGTACGAACTTTATTATACACGTAATTGCTGCAAATTTACTTTTCTTCCTGCAGTGCACAAAAGTGTTGTATTGTCTGCTTCTTTTCTCGATTATGTTGCGTGGAACACACACATTCCTATATGAACAACAAAAATGGCAAATTGTGGTTTTGGCTCAGCTTGTGATGATTACTGCGTGTCTTGTGACCACCTTGAATGATAAGGCTCGTATGGTTCAGTCTTTATTGTGCCATCATGTTGTTTCCGGTCGACAAGCATTCATAAATAGAAATAGTCCAATACTTCATGCATTCATATTAATGTCTTCCACGATCTGCACATGTGACACAATGCGTGCGTGCGTGAATTGTTATTAACGTCCTAAACGAGCTAAAGAGCACCTACAGCTTTACGTGGGTTCCGACCCACATGTGTCCCCTCTGGAAATCTAACCCGGTAAACCTTTGTTAGACGGAAGCGAGCGTACCACTCACCCACAGGGGACACGTGCAACAATGAGTGGCATATCTCAAGCTTCGACATTCGTTTCAAAATTGTACAAAACCGCCTTCTGTCTTGGCCCTCTTCACTCGTTTGTTGAACTCGGGATTTACCAATTACGTTCGGTCATACCCTAGGCACACTCTTGGAACCAGAAGCACACTTCGAAACTACATACTACTGTATTTGTTATTTATGGCCATTACGTATCTGAATCTCCGGTCGGGATAGATAAGGGCCCACGATTTGGAAAGTAACGGCCCTGGCCTTAGAGAAGGTATCTGAGTATTTGTCTGGTGAGAATGACCTACACCATTGAAACTTTCCGTCACGATGTTCGGTCGCAGTAGGGTTCGGACACACATACCGCGTGGCAGACACACACACAAAGTGCTTAATTCATTTTGTATGTCACTCAGTGACGTTCTCTGTTAATGCAGATAGCGTACATCGCAAACACAAATACTGCATGCCTGTCTTGAATGATATGTGTGACTTTTTTCCATAGTATGTACTTAGGACAGTCTACTGTACATGTGTTTCAGGTACACCCAGTAGAGTTGCAGCAAGCCAGGAGTTAAGCTGCATGGTTTGAATGGATGCCAGTTGTTTTCCGAGCATCCCAGGGTGGTTTGGTAACAAACTTTGATTATTATGTAACATGAATAGAGTCCAGTCACGTTTTGCAAAATGATTCTCGGCTTAATACTACTAGTATCATTTGTTACTGACACAGATCAATAATAAGACTAAGTTTGTACTGCTTTTGCGTGTTTCACATGTACGTAGAACCCTCAACAACAAAACTATCTTTCATATGACATTATACACTTGCAACTTGTTTACTGGTAGTTATGCAACCACTCATCGCAGCC
>JAGDQP010013507.1:0-11229 GCA_022664845.1 Lepisma saccharinum
AGCTTATGCCTCAAAATCTTAACGCCGGTTATCTGTGCATGCGGGAAGTAAGAGTTTATCTTGTCACAACATTGTCAAAAATGACCTGCATATTTATCCTAACAATTTTTCTTTTGCGCATGAGAGAAAAACCAGCGTGTGAACTATTCTGCCGATGGTTTCTGAATAAACTAGAATCAGGGTTTTTGGATCCTCAGTTTTTAATTTCTTCAGATGAGGCCTGGTTCAGCCTGTCGAGGTATGCAAACCACAGAACTCAAGCATTATTCATCAGTACGTTCGGCATCCGTTGTACTATTAGGATTGCTGTTTGGTGCGCAATGTCTCGTTTTCGAATCATAACGCGATTATTTCACCAAACAGTTAATGTTCACCGATAAGTCCAAAATTAGTTTAATCAATTTGTGAATCAACAAAATGAACGACTGTATGAATATTTTCATCAAGATGTAGCACACACCACACTTGCAACTTTGTCACGAGTTCATGAAGTGCTCGTTGAGGAGGAAACAGTCAGCAAAGGGAGTAAAATCACCTGACCTGATCTATTTCCCTACGATTTATAAAACTGGGGCACGTTGAAGCCTCAGGTATACTCAAAACATCCCCACACGCTGGAATAGCTACAGCAGAGCATTGAAAGCGTTATTGATGATAACCCTCAGGCAGAGTGGCTATGGGTGTCTCAGTTTGATAAATCGAACACAGCGCGGCATCGACATTTACTGAAATCATCATAAATTAATGATAATGCGTTATTGAAAAAGTGGTGAAGCAAAATGTATGTACTAATCAAAATTTTAATTAAAAAAACTCAGAGATTTATCACATTTGAGACTTTAAAGATCATTTGAATGAATCCATTTCGTAGCTGTGAAATTCAATATATCCCGAGGATTTAATAGAGATTAATAACGTTTAACATATATTTTGTTAAGAGATTACTTACGAAACCATATAAAGTGGTTGCATATATTGCAAAATGTGACTTATGAAATCTTATGGAATATACGCATTTAAGACATGTAGGTCTTTTAACAATTTCAACATGTATTTGGCATGCCAATGATAAAATATGAATTTTTGATTTCCCAGAGACATATATAAAAAGCCCGGTAAAAGCTCCAGATAATTGTCTCTGGATGGTAGCAATCGGAAGTGCATTTTGGGCACCTGGGGAAGGAGCTGACCGCCTTAAATAAAACCCAAGGGAAATAATTTTTTCGAGATCATTAAGTATGAGGTCGACGTTCTTCCCACAATGCATGGAGATTGCAGGTGGTCAGGGCTTCGTCCTAATTTGTTTACATTATTGTTGAAGAATTTCAGTAAATGGTAAGAATGCACACAATCGATCTAGTAAAACGGATTCACATCATACACTAAGCTATGGAGAATCACCTGATAATATAAAATCTAATGAATCCCTAATTACAAGACTTGTAACTGTTGAAACGATGCGACTGTGCTTTGTGTCCTTCTGTTAGAAAGTCACAAGGAAATACGATGTAACCAGAATCGTAGATTTTAAGTGGCAATCTCTCTTAATATTTTCACTTTTGAAGATTGCAGTGTTTGCTATCGTGATACTCGACGATAGCGATATTCACGATGATGTGATAGTGAATACTGACAGAAAACTCAGAAGGAGACTATCACTTGTGACTCAATAGACAAGTAACGGAATATTCACTAAAAATCATCCAGAACAAGATCTTACTTTATTTCGTTTTAGTTTCAATGTTACTCAGCAGAGGATTAAAAAAATGTAAGAGCGATTCCCAAGAGGAAGCATTAGTGACGGGAGAAACACTCAAATTTGGCCTCTCAATTAGGTCTATTTCGATAATTGAGTAATCGATAAAAATTCGATAAAATCTCAAAAACATTTCGTCTATAAAGAATTATAATTTTATCGAACTCTCGAGATTCTCGAAATGTTCGAGACTCTCGAAGTGTTCCACGTACTCGAAATGTTCTAAACTGTCGAAGTGTTCGGGACACTCGAAGTGTTCGAGGCACTCGAAATGTTCGGAACATTCGAAGAGTTCGAAACACTCGAACTATCCGAGAGTCTAATTGTTTGAAAGCAGCAAATACTGAAAAATCTCAATACGATCACATTTATTGACTCGTTTGAATATTTTGAAAAGTTCGGGATTATCGGTGTATTTGGAAGAAACAATGCATTCGAGATTATCATAGTTGTGAATAATGCTGGGAGTTCAGTTTAAAAGTTGTCTCTCTTAAAATGAAGTGAAAAACAAATTCCACAGAACTTTAACGCCAATGTTTATGTACAATGCTTAAGTAGTCAGTCAGAAAAGAGAGAGAGAGAGAGAGAGAAAGGAAGAACAAACATGAATTAAACGAACGGGGTAGAAATCCAGGACACAATTAGTCTACAAACCGTCACTTTACCGATTGCGCCAACTTCAGAGCAGGCAGAAGAAGAAGAATTTTGCATTTGGTTTCGAGTGTCTAAATGAAAGTTCTGGATGGAGACAGCAACTGGTAAAGCATTTCAATAAGGCTGAAGATTTATCGAACTTTGCGTTTGAAAATTTATTATCCGGCACTCGAAACCCTTCGAGTATTTGAGATTGTCGAAATTTCGAGTAATATCTAAACTTCGAGTATCATTGAAACAAATCTTGAGAAATTTGGTGCGAAACTCCTTATTATAGATCGCGCTGTCTCTTCATCCGGCCGTATGTCTGTTTATCAGTGACATCTGACGATAATTTTCGAACGGATTGTCCGATTTTAATGGAACTTGCTTTAAAATGTTCCTCTTTCCTTTCGTCAGACACCTATTGTTTTCGGTTGCCTTATGCCGAGCGAAACGCAACCGAATCCGAGTATTTGTTCCTACTTTGAGTGTAGGCCTGTAAAAGTGACGATAACCTTTGAACGAATTGTCCGATTATAATGAGGCTGGTCTAAATGCATGTGTCAAGTACCTGTTGCTTTCGGTTACTTTGCGACATCGGGGTTCCCACAAATTCGGATATGCAAACTCCATTCAACGTTAGTTTCTCAATACGTCTGTCTGGAGCTTCGACTTTGAGGGAAGGATGTTATCGATCAGCGTCTTTTGTAGAGCGGAGTGTCAAAATGTATGAGAGTCTCAGAATATTTAAATATTTTGAAGCGTCTGAGACTCGAAATGTTTGAGATTATCAAATTAATCAAGCATTTAAGTTCGTGTGGATTTTTTGTGACATTTTAATATTTCGATGATTTTATTAAATTATATCAAGTTGTCAAAGAAATGAGCTTTTTCGGTTTCAGTAAATAGTTCGAATGTAAAGAAAAATTTAAACACCGAAAAGAAACACAGACGTAACATCTTTAAGAGTGGCTCTACATTATCACAAAATATAGTTTTTTACATACGACGCCTAGCGACTTTGTGGCACAGGATCCTCAAACTTAATGGGTACCTGGAGGGGGGAGGAGGCCTAACCGTGGTGCCGATAACACCACCTTCATCTACGGCTGAGATAAAAAAAAGTGTGGAGCCTTAACTCGCAGCCCCATCCCTTCATGACATGGTGCTAAGCACAAGGAAGAAGTTTACCTTTACATATAACAGAAAAGACAAAATGGATTGAAGGTTGAAGGGGAGCAAAACATACGTGCTCTGGCTGGGTTTCTAACTCAGGACCAATTACATCAATGCGGTGCGCAGAAAAGCGGTATTGAGGTACGTCTTGCGAAAGATTTAAATGTGTGCTTTGGGCAATGTTTGAGGGAATCTTCAACCAGGCCTACATAGTACATTCATATATATTCCCGAATAAAGCGTCGTCTGGTAACTGAAAACTTTTGAAGTCTTTTAAACTTGCTAGTTTTGAAAATATGCAAATGTGAACTGTCTTTAGGTTGCCATTCATATCACGCGTAAGTTTTCTTTACAATATTAATGTTAAGCTGTAATATTTACATTTCATACGGCTCTAATTCAATTTGCATATCAAATTCAATAACTTGCGATCACTTCTTAAGGGAAAAAATCTACTTCCTGAAAAGTTCTCACAGTGGTTTCGCATTACGTTGCAAACGGACTTTCAAAGAAAGCCTGCCGTGCAGTTTTTTATTTTCCCTTAGTTATGATCTTATCTATGTCCTGCACACAATACCTATCATTGTTCCTTTTTTTTTCGAAACAAAAAGCCAATCACTTGTCTTTTACTGTCATGTTTGCATCTGACGGTTAATACAATTTCCGTTGTATATTTTAGCCTTTTCTCTTTCTTTTCTGTCGGCTTATGGTTGTATATAGGCTATGTGAAGTAGGTAGATTTATACCAAATTATTGATATGTTTTAGAATAGTTTAAGTTATACAACCCTATGAAATTTTATCTAAAATAAAAAAGGTGAATACTGGGATGATAACAGAAAATTAAATTTCATTAGGTTAACAAGGATCTCTTTTCACCAAATACTTGCTGCCTGTGGGTAAAAACAATCTAAGTCCGCCCTTCCGCCAGTGTTCCCATGTTTTCTTTTCGCCGTCATCTTGTTGCAAGCCATTTTCTTCTTTGCCGCCACCTTGAAATGCCTACGATCACGTACTCCTGTAATGCATACCGATTAGAAATCGGCACTTGAGTCCGCCCTTCTATTTTAATTACCTCTTTCTTAGTCTGCCATTTCTTTTTTGCCGCCATCTTGAAATGCCTATGATCATGTACCGCAGTAATCGGACACACTCAACCCTGCAAAAGAACCCCAAGTTTTGTCGTTCTCGAACATTCCCTTTGACTCTCGCCGGGGCCCGGGGCCCCATAAATTTATAAGCCGTATATTATAATGTGTAGGTGACTAAGGTCAGTAATCGTGTAAAGATTCACTCGATTCGGTTCACCTGTTTAGAATATTAGCTAGATCATACTTCGTCACTTTCCTGTTGGTCTCCCATTTTATTCTGGCCACCATCTTGAAATGAAATGGTGCGACTGACAACTTTTGCCGGGCCTGTTTCCTTGTCTATGGAACTAACTTTGGGTGTGTGCAAAAGCGCATCGCTCAATCTTGTGCCCTTCGTGTGGCACAGACACATACACACATACACACACACAAATACCATTCGAAGTTTCAAGTATACCCGAAATTTCTGTAATAATAAAATATTCAAAATTACCCGAAATTTTGATATACTAGAACTCTTTTCTAATACCCGTAACTTCGATAATATTCGAAATTTCGATAATGCTCGAAACTTTAATAATATTCAAAAGTTTGATAATACCTGAAACTTTGATAAAATTAGAAATTTATAATACCCGAAACTTCGACAATACTCGAACTGTCGATAATACCCGAAACTTCGATAATACTCGAACTTTGATAGTATCCGAGACTTCGATAATACTCGAACATTTTAAATACCCGAAACTTCGATAATATCAAATGCTCGAACGGTTTCGAGTAACCGTTGACAACTCGATAAATTTTCACACACGCAATTTGGATAAATACTCTAATCTGAAAAGCTAATTGTTCAACGTGCAAACTGAGATCACATGTTGCACAATACAATACTATGGGAGACTGAGGTGAATTGAAAGACTAAAGAAAATGGGTTGCAGTTAGTACACGAAATGAGATGTACTGTTCAAAATTACAGAAATTATAGAATAGAGCTTCTAGTATAATTTAAGCACCATACGGAATACATGGAAATGAAAATAACAACATTATATATTTTTATCCGAGGACTGCGTGTGTTAGATTTGACCGACCCAAAAGTCAGGGTCAATTGTAACTTATGTCAGGGTCAATTATAACTTATGTCAGGGTAAATTGATAAGAAAAGGAATCATTGTTTTTAAATTGTAATTTTCAAGCTTTAAAAAGGAACTGTACTGAATTACTTAGTTTTATAAACCCTTTGAATACAAGAACATTACACTAATGAAACAATACCAAATGTTACTACATAATTGAATACGTGGGGTGTACAATGTAGATAACCCACTCTTCGTGTATTGAAAAAAAATCTAATTATATGTTTTCTACAATCATTAACTTCGGCAGAGTTGAATGTAGGATTGCAACTTGTCCCGTATGATGGATGTTCCGTATCTTACGTAAATCTTACGCGTCCCGTATTATAAGCGGTTGTCCCGTATTACGAATAGTAAACTCACACATACAAACTGCATTTTCAACATATCAATAACTTTAACAAACAAACCCTGATGGACTCTTCTCCAACTGTTTATTATTCAAGACTTGCAAGCAGGCTCTGTTCACATCCCAGGCAACAGCATGCTGGCTGGCATATAATACTCGTGCCTTCTGTTTGATCTCGTTAATAGCAGATTCCAACGTTCGAACCGAGCCGGCAGGTCGTGTCTTGGTCTTGCTCGTGGTAGAGTGAGATTTGTTTCTCCGCCGGCACAGTTGTGTAGCGCACGTAATCGCAGTTGGTGGTGAACTTTTATATTAGTTTAAGTGTTATCTCCCCTGGTGTCGTGCTCCTGTCAAGGAGTTTTTGTTTGAGTGAGGTTTGTGCATTATAGAAGATGTGTAAAGTGAAAGTTTGAAAAAAATGTCATTACAAAGAATTAACACCGTCCGTTTAAGCTTTAAAGAAGTACCAGAAAAGTTATCCAGTGTGGATATCCATTTATGGATTTCCAATACGTTTCGTTTACAGCTAGATGAAGTTATTTCGATTGAGATTATACAGATCAGGAAAAAGGTTTATATTAAGACAATTTCAGACATTGTGTGTAATCGAATGTTGGAAGCTACGAAGGGAGAGGTGAATTTTCCAGTGAACAATGTTAATTACAAAATACAAATAGAAAAAGCACACGTTTTCTTGACCACTGTAAACATACATCCAATTCCCACAGAACTGAGTCAACAAATTTTGATTCAACTCTTGCAACCTTATAATAAAGTTCTATTTGTACGCGAGGATCAATTTTCCGATGGACATGTGTACTCGGTTCGAATCGGCATAATACATGTCCGGATGCAGTTACAAAAGGACATTCCTTCTTCAATTGTAGTACAAGGCCTACGCCTTTATGTGTCTTACTACAGACAGACACCTACGTGTTTTATTTGTTTCAATCCAGAGCATACGTCTGATACTTCCCGCAGCACAAGGCAGCCCGTAGCACGCATATGGTCACTGGGGGCAAAACTCCTTCAGTAGGGCAACGCCTTCCTTTGAACGTAGCGAGTGGTGAAAAATTGACAATGTAGGGCATCAGCAAGAGCCTTAATTTCCACAGAAAACGACGAAAGAACTTCACGTCAATAAGTCTCCGATATGAAATAACCCATTCAAAGTGTCTTTTGTGGTGCCCCATTTTGTTCCACCTACAACCAATGAAGAAGATAAGCATGGTTTTAGTGGGATGTCAGTAAAGAATATTCCTCAGCCAACATCGGTTGTTTCTTCAACGGTACAAGAACATGTTGCTACCATCTCAGCAGAATTGAAAGCCACAGGGGATAAGACTACAACAAAATTTAATCATGACGCGCTTAAGGTAAGTGAACCCACAGTTGCAGTAGACAATTTAGAGTGCCAACAAAACATGGATAATCAAAATTTTTCAAGCCCGCGTTTGGGCAAGAGTGAAATGGGAACATAGATAAGAGAGCAGGCATTGTCGAGAATAGACCCCCCACCTTACATGGTACTTTAGACAGTCTCAGTGTGATAACATCGAAAAAAACAGACGGCAGGTTCAGATAGTCTAGTGATCATAGTGTTAGTCCCTTAAACCGAACTACTCGACGTAATAAACCACGTCGGAAAAATAGCAAACAAAAACGTTCTGCATGTTTTGACACTGATCTCGACGCGGTAGAATTTGGTACCAGAGCTAAAAAAACTCAACAAAGTACCGTCTTCTCAACCAATAAGTAAGAACCGTAGTGATAGTGAAGCGACATTTTCAGATCCAGAAGAATACAAGACATAAACAATAATTTGTGTTCCACTAAATTTATATATATTATGCATCAAAGTGGGTTTGTGTTTTGTAACATATGTTTCTTACTTTTGTTTTCTGTTTTGGTGAATACTTTTAGCGATAAATATAACGTTGTATGCAGTCTTATCGTTTAGCGATTCTCAGTTTACAAGGAAGTTCGGCAAGTAACCGGCAGGGTGCACTTAGGGATTTTCTTTAAATTAACAATATTCATATTGCTTTGTTTTCCGAAATGAAAACCGTAGACGATGACAGATTTCATAATTACCATTTACATTTTTCCCCTCCTTAACGGGAGTGAACACGGGAATAGCGACGCGAGTGGACTGTCCGTTTAAGCCCCAAGCCTTTATCGAAATGGAAAGAATCACCAGTGGCAACTTCCTTAATACTCAAATTACTAGTGTTTATGCAACGGCAGTTCTTCAAAAATTGCCCAAAGGGTTTCTTTCTTTATTATTGACGTAGCAATGGCCTTACAGGAAAGTATCAAATCATTATTGACCGGCGGAGACTGGAACGCTGTTTTACACAAAGAGGATATGCATCCCTCATTCAATTTTTTTCAGGCCCTACAGGATTTAACTCAGACCTTTGAAATAGTTAATATATGGCGTCACATATGCCACGAAGAAGGATTTACCTTTTTCACAGCGCAATCACGTACTCGAATCGACCGCTGGTATTGTACACCTGATTTACTTCCATTTATTCAAAATATTGAACGTGTACCTTTAAGCTTTTTAGATCATATGTCGGTAATACTAACCATTAAAATGCAAGCGACTCAAATCCTTAAACATAATCCGGTCTGTTACCTTAATGATTCCATATTAATGAATGACCAGTTCAGAGAGGCGGTGCTGGCGTGGTGGAGTCATATGTACGAGCGTAAAAATCCATGCCTCACGCTTAGTGATTGGTGGGCGATTAAGGACAAACCTAGTCTACGACAGATATGTAAACAATAATATAGCGACAGACAGCAACAATATGAATATTATTTTCGCTTATTAACGGAAGCCATTGAAGAACATTTATCTGGCACCAATAGACGCTTTTATTCATGCCATAAAAGCTCTTATTAAAGCTAACCAAATTAAAATACCAGGGTTATTTTATTTGTGGAAATATAACACCCATTGACTCTGGAGAAAAAGTGTCTATTGCAGTTGTTAAGAAACTGCGTAGTAAGGGTAAACAGAATGTTCTGACCAAATTCGAGATAAATATGGCAATATGCACACGGGTGATACAGCCACACGGGTGTTAAATACTCATTTTCGTGAGTTGTATGGTCCACAGGTCCCGATAGGGGGTTTAGGCAATCTTTTGAATTTTTCTTTGCCTCAATTAAATAACCAGCAATTGACCTCACTAAGTAAACCTTTTACTCACCAAGAAGTGAGGAATGCGCTTTCTAGAGGTGTTTCATTGACCCCGGGCCCTGACGATTTTCCACTTTGTTTTTATCGTGCTTTTGAACATACTTTCGTTCAATTATTTACAGAAATATTGAATGAAATGCTGATCACAGACAAAATACCAGTGTCACTCCAGGAAGGTATTTTAATACCAATTCGAAAAACTCCAAATGGGGTAGCAGTGGAAAATTTTCGACCTATTATATTTGAGAACTCCGATTTCAAAATACTTAGTAGACTTCTCGAATTCCGTCTTAAGCAGATTGCGCCTACCATGTTGTCGGATGCACCATTTAGTCTTGGGATGAATAACCCTGTTTCGCTTGTCTTAGCTAATATCCGGGATTTTATTGGATATTTTGAAAATGTAGACACTCAGGCAGCGATACTTTCATGCGATTACAAACAAGCTTATGATCGATTGTCCATACATTACCTACGGGAGGCTCACAACGCTATGGGATCACGCGGAATTTCCTTGACTTACTAATATATATATATATTTTTAGAAATCGACAAATACGTATAAAAATTAATACAGGTTTGCTACCTAAATTTACTGTTGAAAACGGGATCACACAAGGGAACCCTTTATCACCTCTTGTAATAAGCTCTGGCATTAGTCCTTTACTTCATAAATTACAATTATTGTCTCCTAAATTAGCTATTTATCGTGAACGTTTTACGGCACAGGCGCACATAGATGATTTGATTCATTTCTTACCCAATCCTAGATCCGTTCCACAGATTTTACACGAGTATGAATATGTTTCGGGAGCCGTTCTCAACCCCCAAAAAACAAAAATTCTTACTTTGAACCCAACAAACGCTAGCCATTATAGGTATTATTTTGAAACGCCCGTTATTCGGATCCTGGGTATTCAGTGGTCACGCAACCTCTCTACGTCCACTCAATTAACGTATGCTAATTTATACGGAAAATATAACGCTGGGATTCAAAGTTTTTACAACGGGACCTCCACTTATATCACCGTGTCCAATACCTAAAACAATACATTTTTAGCCTCCTTTGGTATGTTGCTCAGGTTCTCCCACCCCCAAAAGCAATCATGACGAAACTTCGCAGTAAAGCCTTGTTTTATCTTTTATTTCACCAACCGCTCGAAGTTGCCCATGACTTCATATGCTTACCGTATGCGGAGGGCGGCTTATATTTTCAAAATATGGAAACTCAAATTAAGAGTCTTGTCCTCCATCGTATCATTCAAAACTTATGTGAGAACTGTGACTCCATCTCAGGTGTGGTGCTGGGTTCTCTGCCATTATCGATTTATCCTTGAGGGTACAAATTGCCGTATGTGAAACCATATCTGATAGAATTAGCCTATAGTTTGAAGCAGAACGCACATTTAGATCAATGTAATGTTAAAAGGCTATATCAGCGATATAACAATCTGTATCAGAGATATAACAATGAACAAGAACTAGCAGAATAAGTTTCCTCTATCCACAGCATCAATGGCATAGAATTTGGGCTAATATAAGGGCCAAATGTGTTCCTAAATTTTGTAAATCGGTATGGTACAAAGTTGTCCACGATATTTATATGTCACCGGAAAAATTATTTTTATTGGGTATTACGCAATCAGACAAATGTAAACATGGTAAGGTCGCAACGACCACAGAACACGTGATTGCAGAATGCTTGCTCATTCAACCTGTCTGGAAACAATATCAAAGATTTCTTGGGCTGATTTGCAGAACTAATCCACAGTACATTGCTGATGATCAATACATGCGTTTTCCTGAATTATCTTTCTATCCTGTCATGAAGCATAATAGTGTAATGTGGATAACAGCACAAACATTAAA
>JAGDQP010013507.1:11629-47648 GCA_022664845.1 Lepisma saccharinum
GACCTTTGAAATAGTTAATATATGGCTTCACCTATGCCACGAAGAAGGATTTACCTTTTTCACAGCGCAATCACGTACTCGAATCGACCGCTGGTATTGTACACCTGACTGACTTCCATTTATTCAAACTATTGAACGTGTACCTTTAAGCTTTTCAGAGCATATGTTGGTAATACTAACCATTAAAATGCAAGCGACTCAAATCCTTAAACATAATCCGGTCTGTTACCTTAATGATTCCATATTAATGAATGACCAGTTCAGAGAGGCGGTACTGGCGAGGTGGAGTCATATGTACGAGCGTAAAAATCCATGCCTGACGCTTAGTGATTGGTGGGCGATTAAGGGCAAACCTAGTCTACGACAAGTATGTAAACAACAATATAGCGACAGACAGCAACAGTATGAATATTATTTTCGCTTATTAACGGAAGCCATTGAAGAATATTTATCTGGCACCAATAGATACGCTTTTATTCATGCCATAAAAGCTCAGTTATTAAAGCTAACCAAATTAAAATACCAGGGTTATTTTATTTGTGGAAATATAACACCCATTGACTCTGGAGAAAAAATGTCTATTGCAGTTGTTAAGAAACTGCGTAGTAAGGGTAAACAAAATGTTCTGACGCAAATCCGAGATAAATATGGCAATATGCACACGGGTGATAGAGTTACACGGGTGTTAAATACTCATTTTCGTGAGTTTTATGGTCCACAGGCCCCGATAGGGGGTTTAGACAATTTTTTTGAAATGTTCTTTGTCTCAATTAAATAACCAGCAATATCCCTCACTAAGTAAACCTTTTACTCGCCAAGAAGTGAGGAATGCGCTTTCTAGAGATGTTTCATTGACCCCGGGCCCTGACGATTTCCCGCTTAGTTTTAACATGCTTTTGAACATATTTTCGTTTAATTATTTACAGAAATGTTGAATGAAATGCTGATCACAGGCAAAATACCAGTGTCACTCCAGGAATGAATTTTAATACCAATTCGAAAAACTCCAAATGGGGTAGCAGTGGAAACTTTTCGACCTATTATACTTGAGAACTCCGATCTCAAAAAACTTAGTAGACTTCTCGAATCCCGTCTTAAGCAGATTGCGTCTACCATGTTGCACAATTTGGTTTTGGGATGAATAACCCTGTTTCGCTTGTCTTAGCTAATATCCGGGATTTTATTGGATATTTTGAAAATGTGGATACTCAGGCAGCGATACTTTCATGTGATTACAAACAAGCTTATGATCGATTGTCCATACATTACCTACTCTATGGGATCGCAGGGAATTTCCTTGACTTACTAATATTTTTTTTTTTTAGAAATCAACAAATACGTATAAAAATTAATACAGGTTTGCTACCTAAATTTACTGTTGAAAATGGGATCATACAAGGGAACGCTTTATCACCTCTTGGATTCAGCTTTGGCATTAGTCCTTTACTTCATAAATTACAATTATTGTATCCTAAAGTAGCTATTTATCGTGAACGTTTTACGCCACAGGCGCACATAAATGATTTGATTCATTTCTAAACCAATCCTAGATCCGTTCCACAGATTTTACACGAGTATGAATATGCTTCGGGAGCCGTTCTCAACCCCCAAAAAACAAAAATTCTTGCTTTGAACCCAACAAACGCTAGTGATTATAGGCGTTATTTTGAAACGCCCGTTATTCGGATCCTCGGTATTCAGTGGTCACGCAACCTCTCTACGTCCACTCAATTAACGTATGATAATTTATACGGAAAATATAGCGCCGAGATTTAAAGCTTTTTACAACGGGACCTCAACTTATATGACCTTGTCCAATACCTAAAACAATACATTTTTAGCCTCCATTGGTATGTTGCTCAGGTTCTCCCACCCCTAAAAGCAATCATGAAGAAATTTCACAGTAAAGCCCTGTTTTATCTTTGGTTTCACCAACTGCTCGAAGTTGCCCATGACGTTATATGCTTATCGTATGCGGAGGATGGCTTATATTTTCAAAATATGGAAACTCAAATTTCTAGTCTTGTCCTCCATCGTATCATTCAAAACTTATGTGAGAAATGTGTCTCCATCTCAGGTGTGGTGCTGGGTGCTCTGCCATTATCGATTTATCCTTGGGGGTACAAATATCCGTATGTGAAACCATATCTGATAGAAATAGCCTATATTTTGAAGGAGAACGCACATTTAGATCAATGTAATGTTAAAAGGCTATATCAGCGATATAACAATGTGTATCAGAGATATAACAATGAACAAGAACTAGCCCCCATCTGCAGAATAAGATTCCTCTATCCACAGCATCAATGGCATATAATTTGGGCTAATATAAGGGCCAAATGTATTCCTAAATTTGTAAATCGGTATGGTACAAAGTTGTCCACGAAATTTATATGTCACCGGAAAAATTATTTTTATTATGTATTACGCAATCAGACAAATGTAAACATTGTAAGGTCGCAGCGACCACAGAACACGTGATTGTCGAATGCGTGCTCATTCAAACTGTCTGGAAACAATATCAAAGATTTCTGGGGCTGATTTGCAGAACTAATGCACAGTACATTGCTTATGATCAATATATCCGTTTTCCAGAATTATCTTTCTATCCTGTCATGAAGCATAATAGTGTAATGTGGATAACAGCACAAACATTAAATTTTATACTACAAAAAAAAACTTATTATAGTGTAGATGTGTATACCACCATGCTGTTGAGGGTGGCTCAATTTTGGACTAAAAATCAACAGAAGAACCTGTTTGCGAATTACCTAACAGTAATAAACATGTAACCTTCATTTGTTTTTGTTTTTATCTTACTTTGTCCGAATAGTCATTATAGGTTTTTGCTGGTTGTAAAATTACTCTCTACTTAACAGGTGGAACACCCTAGCAATAATTAATTCGATTATTAGCAATTTTTCCATGTATGTGCAATGATATTTTCCTGTAAATAATGTAATGTGCCTAGCAGTAAAAAAAGAAGTTTAGTGGTACAGCGTTGGCGTAGCATTCGGGAGATCCTGGGTTCGATCCCAGACGATGACCATAATGAGGTTTTTGCAGTTTTTTTTCCTTAGTCATACCAGGCAAATGCCGGGATAGCACCTTCAAGATAGACTCTGGCCGAAGCCTTTTAGAATCTCAAGAACTATGTTCAGTGTGTCCCCGCTGGGATAAACTTCTTGATATCAAGGTAACTCATGCAGCCTGAACTGTACATTATAGTGGTGCTCACGCTTAGGAAATACGAGGGATATATTGATAATTTGGTAACATTTTCTAGGCCACAAAACAGGTACGTTTTAAAACACAGTGTTACGCTTCCAATTAAAAAAATAACATGCAAGGATTCTCCATCGTATTTCACCAAAATGTATTTTAATAACCATTAAACTTCCGAAACATTAGCTGTAAACAAATTGTGTTGGCAATCACCATATTAATATATTTTTTAAATAGCGATGCCTGTTTTTGAGTTTCACTGAATGATATTTTTTTTTAAAAAACTACAGAAAATACTCTGTATATACTTGTTATAAATCAATTAGAGCACAGAACACAGTGTGCACATTGAAGAATTTCACACCAATTGAATCAATCCAGCTTGACTCACACAGATATTTTCTACCTGCAGCAATCTATCATAGATGGCTCCAGAAGTCCCGTGGCACTATATTGGTCGACATGGAACAAGACCGTACGAGAAATCATACATTACGCCATCTGTTACAGTTTGAATCTGAGGTTTCCGCTTTCCTAAACAGATAGCGTCTAAGTATAATGCAGGTGTTTTAATCAATAGCCACTCAATTTTCTGAACAAAATTCGAAAACGCCAGACTCTTTACTATCTCTTATATCAACTAGACAATACAAAGCCATATCAATCCCTTCCAGTCCTGTCTCTTCATAAACACGTCGCAAAACTTAATCAATGCAACACTTAAAACGACGCTTCACAGAACATTCACCAACATTGAAAGATGGCTCTGTTACAGCAGTGATGTTATGAGTCTGGCTTTTATTCCAATGATTTTACATTCAAGTTGAAATGCACTGCTGAATTGAAAAGGTAATCTCTGTTTCTGAAATTAATTGCATTGTTAATAGTTCTTTAAGTATAAAATGTTTATAAGCATTGTTGTACAATTCTGTATCTTCGTTACGAACAGAAAGAATATGATAGTACACTTTTAATTTATGTTTGAATTAAAATTAAGATTTGGAGAAGATGTAATGTTGATGTAAGTAAAGTTATTATTATTTATATTTATTTAATTTCAATAATGATAAGAAAGTGATAGAAATCTAAACTCAATAAAATTTTACTCCATTTATAGCATTACTTGTGAATGTGGAGATTAGAATTAGATAACTTTACATTTTTTGTACTTAAATATAATTTCTATCTTTACTCATTCTCTCAAAACTTCGTAAATACAAGTGCATAGAATATTGTTACTGAAATTTTCTCATCCATTAGTTCTAATATCCAAACTTTATACTCTTAATGCTTAACGAAATGAAAGGGGGTGTAACTTATATTTCTGAAATTAAATTTGGGGATACTCATGCTAAGCTTAACGGGATTTACTAAGTTCAGTTAATATCAAATATCGGTTTAAGAGTTTGGTCAGTTCCCTTAGTATAATATTTATTCCATAAAACAATTTCTTCTTAGGAAAAGAAAGTCTATGAAGTTTATCCTCGTAATATCGTGGATGGTAATTCAAAGTGAACACAAAACCAGTGTTAGAAAATATCTATATTTCACCATCAACTATTGATCCTTGTGTTCAAAGTTACTTTATCATATACGTAATTTTCTTATTCAATTGTTCGTCGATCTAACTGTTAATGGATATCCATATTTTACAAGTAATTTTAAAGCCCCGAACGCTTTTCCTATACTATATTCTAAGTGGACCATTTACCATTAATAGGTGAATTAGTCATCTAGAAAGACCCTTGGAGGTGATATATATTTTGGCTGTGTAACAATTGTAATACGAAACATCTAAAATAAAACTTTAGATAGATTTTAAATCTATCATGTAATAAATTACATTGATTTCTTTATTTTCAAAACTAATGTTTTACACAGCGCGCTTCTACCAATGAAGTGTTACTATATACAAGTCTTACAATGAAGTCTTAATTAGTATAAAAGTAAAATAACTATTCTTAATCTTAAAAAAACTTCTCAAATATTATCAATATTTATTTTTACTACGTTCTCCTGCCTTTAGCACATTTTCCAATTTGTTTCTCTCCCCTTGACTCATTTCATCATGGCTTTAATGATTCATATTTCAAAATGTTCGTGTTTTCCTTCTTCCTTCATTATTAAATACCTTTACACCTATTGTTTCACTAGAATCCAAACTACACTGGTCGAAGAACACATTATATTCGCTTTAATAGTCTTAGCAAATTTTTAATTGCACAAATATCAATTAAGTATGAATAGTTTTTAAATTCACAACCGTGAACTAAATTGAATTACGACAAACCAATTTAAAACGCTGAGAAAGCTATTTTCAACATATTTTAGATGTCAATAATCTTTAACTAATCTTTTCATAATAAAATTTCCTCCTAGGAAAAATTATTGTGTATTTTCAAGTCCCAAAATCTCCACGTTCTTAGGTTACTTTTTTTAAAAAAATAAATACAACTTGGATATTAACTTAATGATCATTGTGACTGGATGGAAATAATTTTAGGATAATTTTAGATGATTCCTTCAGTTTTGATTCTTTCACTTGATTTACACGTGGCTTCACATCTAACCCACATGATAAGAACTCGATATCAGTGTGACAAGTATATTTAAAAATATTGTCCTTCGAACATAAAAGAGAAGAAAATGAGTTTCAAACGCCAGACGTAATTTCATTTGTACAATTATAGTTGTTACACAGGCAGGGCTTAAGTTGCCCCGAATGATTTTCAAAAATTCCCATTGTACGGTACAAACAATCAGCAAAGGGTACTTTATTTTTGAATTTTATACATCTTGTTAATAAGAGATAAATAGTTAGTTTTATTTCTAACAACTCTTAGTAATAGATACATTATTAAATAATACATCACGAAGTAACTTAGGAAAGTTGTTTTAGTGTAAATTAACCTTTGAATCTTTTTTATTTATATGTCAAGCGTAAGCGAGAAATGTCATATACAACGCAAAATGTTTGCACTTCCATCTCTTGGTCAAGTTTACCTTTACTCAAAATAATACAGACATTTTTGAAGTATAATATGTAAATATACTTCATATTATAACCCAATAAATTGGAATTTACAAAAGTAATTTTATGATAGAAAAGAGTCTATTATATTACTCTTAAAACAAAGCTATTATATCAATAGCTGTGTATGTTAGTCTTATCATGATATTTCAGATACATACTCAAACACTATTGATTTAATTGTTAATGCAAAGTATTTTCAATTCATAATAGCTTTATGTGTTGAGAGGAAAGTAATGCTATGGAGTTATATTGAATGTTGTATTTTAATGGTGAATGGATAATGGTCGCTTCCTAGCATCTGCCTTCTCTGTCCATTTCTTCTTCTGCTATGTGAATACATCTTCAGCGAAACGTTGCCTCAATTCTATTCCGTTTGAAAAGTTCACGCACGTCTATCTTTGCACACTGACATGTAATCACATATATCCTAGGTTTGCTTTTCAGTATTTCACCATATAACGTAGAATCAAATTTTACGTTTGGCAAGCGTTACATACTCAGGTAAACGCCATGATGGTGTGAGACCAGATCACAATAATTGCAAAAATTCACGTTCTAGAATGTATTTCAGCAAGTAGTATAAAAATCAATGTAAGTCATCAGCTATTGTTAGGCTTTCAATTTTAATAGCGGCTTTGTAGTTCAGATTCTTCTCTTTACATTAGATGAATGTCACGTGTGCTTTATACTTGAAATGTAAACACTGAATTTGTCATATTCTAAATTTTATTTTAAATCTTGTTCAGAATTAAGTTTAGTGTCATATGATTTAGTATTGCCAATTTTAATGGAATTGATTAGATTATTTCCTTCCCTCATTCTTACACGTAATTGATGCTTGTGCTCCTCCACATACGTTACACAGCTACGCAAATATTTAGCCCGTAATGGTTCTCATTCAGATTTGAAAATTGAACTCAGCACCATTTAGAGGAGTAGGTCTGAGGAGAATCTACGCCTCACGCTTGTCATCTGCAAGTTGTAATATAAAACGATATCTATTATGTAAACGACGATATATATTTATTTCAATATTTAATATTTATTATTATCCGGCTGTTCAATCTTTGCATGAGACTCTTTACTTCGAAGATCAGGGCGTGTACTCTTTGTTCCATCTGACGTCATGAACTGAAGTGCCCACGTGGAGGAACCCGGGCTTGTGCACAACGGGTGAGGCAACACCCAATTTCTATAAACCTGGCCTAGAGTAACGAAAAGTTACTCTAGCAGTTAAGTCGAGAGTCGAAATAAAAAAACTGATAATGTTGCTTTAAGCAATTTACTTTCATAAGAACGTGTTAGAATTCTTATAAGTCTTTAAGTCTCTTAAAGTCTCTAACTCTTATCAAGGTAACCAGTAACAATACTTTACATAGATTTGTGTAATTAGTATCTCGGTTCTATAGCCTCGTATACATAAATCATAACTTAATTCTCCCTTAAAACATTTCCTGCTTCATCTTGATTAGATACAAAAATTATACAGTTACAGTTTTATATTAATTTCCATTCATGATTTTGATCTGTATTTGCTGTTCCTAGATATGACATTCATATCATTTTCGATTGACCTCTACCGAGCATAATTATACATACATTTCGATCAAACACAAAACAAAGAACTGTAGCGGAAAGAGGGAAATTGATTCTAAGCAGATTATCGTATTACAATTTCTCAGCTCTGCATCAACTTTGGATCATTCTTGTGTACAGGTTTATATTAGTTATTACATCATTTAATTATATCCATTACGTAGTTTAATTATATCGTATACAATATTTTACTTTGTCAACTCGCAGCTTACGTAATGTTCCTATTTGAATTTTACGTCTTATACCCAATATAATCAGAATACAGAAAACAGTAGCAATTCTAATTTCCTCGTTGTATTTGCTTTAGTAAACCCCGTTATATCAGTTGAGCACAATATTTATACATAAAGTAATCCGAAACATGCATTTCATTTCAAACCGGGATGCATTTTCGATACTACCCCAAATCCTAGCCTGATGATTTATTAGATAATTTTGTTTTGCTTTAGTTATATATTTATATATAACGAAGATCGTTAGGCTGCCTTTTATATATACCCCCCCCCCCGTACATAGATAAATCATAATTTAACCGCACCCAAGTCAATGACTGGTAAGATTACCGTTACAAAGTAACTCAGTCATGACGATTACCTGAGTATGTAACGCCTGCGTGTCGTCAAGTCAAATTTTATGGTGCAATTTTCGATAGCAATCGTGGATTATAAGATTTAGCTTCCGGGTCACCAATGTCACTAACGTGTTGCCTTTTTTATTTGACATTTCTTTTTCACATAATTCACTTCTGGACATATAAGTTGGAATGTATTTTTAAAGCGAGTTTGTCGTGTCTCTACAATACGTACATATACAGGACGGCTTCTCTAAAAATAATGTTACTGGAACTCTACAATATTATTTCATAACTAACTAACTAAGTAACTCTATGGCTTATGGAACTCGGAAGTTCATCGCCGCAGTAACAAACTTTCTCCATTTAATTTTATCCTGGGCAATATCAAGCCAGTTTTCATCACAAACACCTACTTCTGGAAGATCTCTTCTAATATTGTCCTCTCAATGACGTTTCGGTCTTCCGAATGGCCTCTTTCCATCCAGCCACAATTTTATTTCATAGCATTAGATAATTAGCATTCATGTATTATCTTTCTTTTCCATACGATACGAATAAAAACAAATTGTTATGTAAGGCATTTTGCAAAATATTTGCTTATGTCTGTGTTACGTAGAAAGATTCATACAAAGAAAGCACTCCATAGATATTTCGAAAAGATACTATAATTACTTTTCTAAAACAAACAAATAACACCTTAATAGACTTAATCTTCAAAAATAAACATAAAATTTTATGTATTATCTGAACTTCGCCGTGGTCATTTTAAAGTTATTTAAACCTTTCTGCAAAATATTTTTTTCAGAGAATTTTATATAATGCGTGTTTAGGGACCAATACAGACCTAACATTTATAGAAACGTGGTTCGTGCTGTTCCTACAAAATAAAGAAGCATTATGAGTTGGTAATATGACGGGTCTGCAGCACCAATTCTCTTTGTCCATCTCTTCTTCTATTATCTGAACACGCCTCGGCGAAAGGTTGCCACTTTATTCTTGTGTTTGTGAAACTCGATAGTGCCATTCTTTTTCAAACATATTTTCTAAGATTATTTAATCTTATATATATATATTAAAAAGGAGCTGTATAAATAAAATTAAAATCTAAAATAGAATGACGAAATAATGTAATAATATCTAGAGATTAAGCACCGATTAACTCCAACACACATGAGGGTACTTTATTACTATAAATTATAAGAATATTGAATTCAAGATTCAATTTAATAAATATTTCGAACAAAGTTTCGAGCAAACATATAATTTTTTGTTTCTTGGATGATCTACTACTGGAAACTAGATAAATGTTATATATAGTGTTATAGTTATAGATCATAGTGAATCTTCAACTGAATTCTTGAACGTAAATTTTATCAAGAATATTATCGCTACCAAAGCCAGCCACATTGAGCGCCTTTGGCAAGCGTGACACCCCCACCACGAGTGGTTAATACATGATTAGACATGTGGAACTTTATAGATGTATTGTATTTGCAGGACTCATAACAATCTCCTTTACAATGTTACATGTAGACTAGTGGCACTAAGAAAATAAGGTTTAAGCGCAACAAAAAAATCAACATGTCTAATTATGGGGGACTGGCAGCCTGAATATCATTAATGGTTTTAGGACTTTTTTTCATTTATACCTAGTAAACTATTTAAAAATTTCACTTTTACTTATCCCTCATCTTCAAGTGATTACACTCAAACATATTTGTCCAAAATGTCTAATTTTAAAAAGAAATAATTGTAGAAAATGATATGGCTCGTTGTGCAACATTTTTATGTAGATACCTCTACTTCTGAAGTCGAATTCTAATGTAAAATACAATATTTTAACTTATGCAATTCAGATTATTATGTTCTAAAGTAAAGGCCCATTTTCAGTTATAGATACATTTCAATACTACAAATTTTAATTTCATAAATAATAAAAAAATCGTGGAAAACTTTTATTCGAAAGTTAGTATAAAATATTGCATTCAATACTCATTATAATATATGTGAAATTGGCCCTAGCTGTTTTCATAGTTCCGAATCTAAACAAAATTGTGTTTTAAACTTTACAAGAAAAGACATATGTTTTTTTCATGATATGGATGAACATACGTGATTTTAATGTATTAGGAACATTTCATCGATTTCTGAAACCCAAAATATTTCAGTTTGTATCAATTGCAAGAAGTGGGCATTTGCATGTGTCTTTTTATATTTTTTTCATAATATGGAAATCTCTATTGAAAACAAAACTATGAATTTTAGGATAGCTTGCGCTTCTTCTGACATTTTCTGAATAGTGGAGTGGAATTTCTAGCTAGCATAACGTATTCCATCTTCAACTGAAACATCTTTTAAAGTAGAATTTTTGGCATCAAATCTCTCCACACTTTCATTGTTTACTGTTAAAGCAATTGTAGTAAGATGTGGCTCATCATATGAACTTTTACCATAATGATTCAACTCATAAATATATATTTTAAAGCTACATCTAGTTCATAATAGTAGGATGGGATGACTTGAGCGCGTTTATAATTATCAAAGTTTAATCTATTTTATGAAAGGCTAAGAGAAGTATTATAAAAACCTGAGGGCCGTACTTGAGCTAAACTACAGAACACGCAATAGGAGATCATAGTAGGCTATACTCTATACTCCGGTGCTCTAATTTCCAGCCGCTGTGGCATATTTGCTAAAGAGTATTTTATAAAAGGCTACGAACCATTTTATAGAACCCTGAAGAGCATAGCGCACCTAACCTACAGAACATGACATAGAAGGTCATAGCAGATTATTTTTCCAGCCGCCGTGTCGTATTTGTCTCCATTGCTGAAGAATACAGGCTATTTCACATCCTGATGAAGAACATAGTACAGCTAACCTACATAACATGGCATAGGGGGTGATATGAGTCTATTTCCCCCTGGAATATAGGAATAAGACACACAGGAATAACTTAGCAGAAATCTGAAGTCAGTTTCAATTACAGGACAGAGGCTACGTTATTTTCACCCACACCTAACATAGCACACCAGTACACGATAGCAGAGATTCCGAAAAAAATTAACATAGCAGAGATTAGACAAGATACACAGGAAAAACACAGCATCTGAATCCAGTTTCCAACACAGCATGAATTACAAAGGCTACGAACGCAACACAGGCAACGGGTTTACAGGCACATAACACAGGAATATATTCTCTTTAACTTAGCAGGGATTACAACAGAGTACTAATCTTTGTCCATAACTAATTAACTAGCACTCATAATAGACCACACAACACACAAAAGGCTACGATCTATTCAATGTTTAACATAGCAGAGATTACACAGAATTTAACCTAACATAGCATAAAAGGCTACGAGTCCTATTTAACATAGCAGAGATTACATGTTTTATAGGCTATTTATTCTAGCCCTCATAATATACCACAGGGTGCACGATAGCATAAAAGGGTACGAAGCTCTTTTACCAGCTCGCATAGCAGAAATTACAACAGCACACAGTACACCAGTGCACGAAAGGGTACGAAGCTCTTTTTCCAACACTTATTTAACATAGCAGAGATTTCCATCCACACCTAGAGATTACAACAGTTTCTATCCCACATAGTACAAAAATGCACGATTGCCAAAATTACACAAATACACAGGAATAAATGCCAGCGCATGGAAATTTACAAAGCTCTATTTAACATAGAAGAGAGTATGTGCCCTCTAGGGTAGAGATTACACATGAATTGGACCAAATAATCAGAAATTTGAAGCCGGTTTCTAAACCTAACCTTGTAACGCGTCTCTTGACTAAGCACTGATAACCCCAACCAAAGGTCACTGGGCTGGTGAAAACTACCTAATATGAGTCATTTAATACTACCGGGCCCCATGTCAATAAGATATTACTAAGGCCAAACGTAAGATATTTAACCCTGCATATATCGAAAACGACAAAAAATGTTGAGATTCTATTTCCACATTGACATGTATTTTTCTGTGCTAATGTCAAATTTGAAGTGAGGTTGCTAACTTCGCCCCCACTGTCGTAGAATTATGAAACTTATAATACAATTAATTTTAATCCCGGGAATGTTAAATATGAAAACTGCATGTTTCTACCTGTTGCTGTTTCCGAGATACGGCGGTCTGAATTTTTCGAATTTTGCTCTTTTGGACCAATAACTATGAAAACCTCAAATTATATAATCTTGTTCACGGTAATGCTGAATTTGAATCAACATCTTTATACCTATTATTGCTCCCAAGATATGGCGTTTCTAATTTTGTCGAATTTTGACATTTTAGACGTAGAATTGAGAAACTCGTAGATTATGTAATTTGGATCGTTGATGCGGAATATGACATTTTCTTTTCTCTACGTATTTTCGCTTCCAAGATATGACGGTTTGAATTTGTCGATTTTTGACATTTAGACGTAGAATTGAAAAACTCCCAAATTATATGTTTTTTGGGTCGGTGATGCAAATGTGAAATTTGTATACCTCTACTACCTACCCTATCCATAATATAGCGTTTCGAGTTTGCCCTTTTTGTCTTACGAGTGAGAAAGTCGCAGATTATAGATTATTCAGGCTGGTAATGTTGAATGTGACATTTGCTTCTTTCTACCTATTGTCGCCAAGATATGTTTTGAATTTGTCTAATTTTGACATTTTAGACGCTGAATTGAGAAACTTGCAGATTATATGTTATTTGGGTCGGTGTTGCAGAATATAAAATTTGCTTCTCTCTACCTGTTGTCGCTTCCAAGATATGGCGGTTTCGAGAAAACGACGAATTTACATACTCCCGACTACTTCGAAAGACTTGGAGGTCAAACGCTGACATTTGAAATACCTTCTAACCTCTGAAGTGTAATTCTGTAGGAAGACAAGCAGTGTTTGAAGTACTTTGAATAAAACGAAAGCTAGAAAGTACTGAAGGCTACTTGAAAAGCAGACTTACAAAAATGTGGTATATAGGAACGCTTGAATTATTTTGCAGACAATAAGTTCATTTATACGACATGGATTGAGAAATTAGTACATGCCTTTTTCCCTAAGGTGAAATATTCATGACTAAAATGCTTTTAAACTAGCTGCAAGTAGCTTTTATATTCACTTCCTTATGACTTCATTTTTAGAATACTCTCCAACTACACGGGAAGCTGCATGGCGTCTAACGCTACTACCTTGTTTTTATATACATACTTACGTATTTCCAAAAACAGCTTGGTCACTAATATGGGTATGATACGTACTGTTCAAAGTGATGAACTGCAAAAGGCATATTTAAGTCAGCGATGACATGTTGGGGTCCCTCTCACAAGATCACAGACACGAAGCCAATAAATTGCAGGGAGAAGTAAATTGTAACAAGGAACAATGGCTATTTGTGAGTGTACTTTTGCAAAGCTGGCCGTCGAGTGTGTACTGGTATATACACCTTGTTTTAGTATAATTTGAGATGAGCGCTTTTAACAATATTTCTTTCACTCTAGCCGTGAGTGTGTATACTTAATCAAAGAAATTACTTTATTTGCATGGTGGTCGCATTAAGAACTTCCATGGTCTGTGAACAAATATAGTGAATTCCACAATGTTTCTATTAATCTACAGCATAAATCTCTCATTACATATAAAAATATAATAATAACCTTTGAATGTAAGGATAACATTCGGTTAATTATGTTGGTGAAAAATACACCGCATTCATAAACGTGCACTAACAAAAATTTTCACTTCTTCTGTATTTGAATATACACCCGGACTGGTATTCCTATAGGAGTAAACTCGTAGTTTGTAGTAACAAGAAGCTTTTATTGCGCATAAGTAAAATATATACATACTAAAATATTTCCAAATAATACAAAAATATTGTAATAGAGATGATACAAAATGTTGAACAATAATGTTTTTCCACACAACTAATACAAACAGTGATGTAATAAAATATTGCTGTATACCAGTTATTCAAAACAATAATATATAAAGAAAAATTATATTAAATATTTTTCCTGTGCAATAAAATTGGTATTATAACAAAAAATAAGAAATATTCTAATTTGTATTTTATTTCAAGACCTATTCAAAATTTTACTTTACAAAATAATATTTTACATAACTATTAAATAAAAAAATACAAAAATTGTTTTTAGGTTTAGAGAATAAGTTTTTAGTTTTATTTTCACAGAAGAGAGATTGTTATGAAAATATTTTTTGTAAAACAAAATCTAAATATTTTTTTCTTAGAAAACATTTGTAACTTTTTATTATCAAATATTTTTAAAAACAAAACTATTTTTTTAGAAAACTCTTCTATGTTACGAAAATATTTTATAAAATAAAAATTAAATATTTTTCTTAGAGTAATTTTCCTGCTTAGGTCTACACCCTCATGGCTAGAGTCAAATAAATATTGTACAAAGCACTTATCTCAGATTATACTAAAACAAGGTGTTTTTACCAGCACACACTCGACGGCCAGCTTTGCAAAAGTGCACTCACAAATAGCCATTGTTTCTTGTTACAATTTAGTTCTCTCTGCAATTTATTGGCTTCGTCAGTGTTTGTGGCCTTGTGAGAGGGACTCCAACATGTCATCGCTGACTTAAATATGGCTTTGCAGTTCATCTCTTTGAACAGCTCGTATCATATCCATACTAGTGACCAAGCTGGCTTTGGAAATACGTAAGTATGTCTATAAAATCAAAGTAATGGCAGGACATTCAGTTTCCCTTGAAGTTGCAGAGCGTTATGACAATGAAGTCATCATGAAGTGAATATACAAGCGAGTTGCACCTTTTTTTGAAGCACTTTAGTCGTGAATATTTCACCTTAGGAAAAAGGCATGTACTAATTTATCAATCCATGTCGTATAAATGAAATTATGATTTGGAAAACAATTCAAGCGTTCCCATAGACCACATGTTTGTTAGTTTGCTTTTCAAGTAGCCTTCAGTACTTTCTAGCTTTCGTTTTATTCAAAGTACTTCAAACACTGCTTGTCTTTCTACAGAATTAAATTTCAGAGGTTTGAAGATATTTCGAATGTCAAGTTTCGACCTCCATGGCTTTTGAAGTAGTCGAGATTATGTAAAATCGTATTTTCTCCCTGAAATACATGCTGCAAGTACTTAAATATTGACTCCAGGTGATAGCAAACATGAAATACAGACATCTTTAATTAATTAACCTACTTGTGCAAGTTCCTTACCGAGAAAATCTAAGCAAGCTCTCTAAACTATGGCATTGTTCGACTATTTTCGAATTTCAATGACACCTCAAAAATTATGTTCTAATGTCTCTTTCACCAATTACGGGCTCTTTAGTTAAATAATGTCATTTTTCTCGATCCCAGTAACAGATACCAACTTTCTGCTTACGAGGCGGAGTATTTACATTTGTCACTTTTTACCCTATAAATTCCACAATTTATTCTATTTTAAGATACATTACTGTTGAAATATTATTTTCTACTTGCTTGCTAAAATGTCTCTTTCATAGCTAAGTGTTACCTTCCGAGATGGCACTTTGATGACCAACTATCCTCAAAACATGGGTCGGAAGACGTTTGGCATGCTTTATTTAGCCATTCAAAGCAACAAACTTCTTATATTAGAGTGAATTCTACTTAAAACAGAATTTTGAATTTCTTATTTACCCATTCAACTTAAAAAGGACTCAGACGCCAACCGAAGGTAACATTATTTTTGGGCTGTAACCCATATTTTGTACAAACACTACAGGCTCCGAACAATTTTGCCAGTCACTATATGCTGCAGCCCCAGTGAGTAGTGGACATATTCAAGGTTTTGTACAATGATAATATTTCCCGGCGCGAGACGAGTTCCGTTACAGTGGAAACCCTGTGTAATCTCTGATTTACCGACCCCGAACAGCCATATTATGAAAACGAGATAAGTTCTGCTTTAGCCTGAAAATTTGAGATTTCCTCAATTTTGAGATCAAAAGGGCAGAATTCAAACCGCAACAGTGCAATCAAAACCACGGACAGGATGCAAGCAATATTCGTCGTCTTTATTTCCCTAACATATATGCTACGAGTTCTCAATGTGGTCGCAAAGCGTGAAATATAATTTTAAAAAAATAATTAACCTTAATTCCCTATTTAATGTATACCTGTGCAAGTTTCTTCCCGAGAACATCTAGGCAACCTCACCCCAATACGACTATTTTCAAATTTCAATAACAGAGGAAATAATATGTTCTAATGATATGTAATCTGTGATTCACGGAACCGAACAGAAATATAACGGACGCAAGAAAAGTTCTGCATCGGCGTGAAAATTTGCGAGTTTCTCAATTGTGAGACCAAAAGGGAAACATTTGAACCACCATCGTTCAATGTTCTTCAAATATAATTTTAATATTCGACCGACTCATATAGAACCAACATCGGACCATGCAAAGAAAAATATAGTACAATAATAACCACTGAATTATAAGAGCTGGTTATTAAAGTACAATTTGAGGAAATAGTAAAATTTTATTGCTCCTACAGAACCACTTGGGTCTGCAATCTATAAAATAGCGCTAAGGGGCTAATTTATGGAATTTTATACCTAACTTGTACTCGTCGTGTAAGAACAAAAATATTATTTCTATTCTGTAATTGCTTACAGGAGTTCTACGAGTTTTGTGAATATAGGAATTATTACAATTACCCCGCTTTCTTGCAGCAAGGCGACTAGATGGACAGGTAGACGCATTCAAGGTTTTGTGAATTTGGCTAGAGACGAGTGTAAACTAAGGTGGAAACAAACATCACCAACCTAATCTGCGAGTTTCTCAATTCAAACCGCCATATCTTGGAAGCATTACAGTCCCGAATAGCATATAATTTGCAAGTCTCATAGTTCTTGGACCAAAAGAGCAACTTTTGGAAACGGTAGGTGGTATAGAGAGAAATGTCATATTCTGCATCACTAACCAAAATAACATATAATCTGCTAGTTTCACAATTATGTGTCTATTATCAAAATTCGACAAATTCATACCGGCATATCTTGGAAGCGAAAAGAGGTAGAGAAAAGAAAATGTCATATTCCGCATCAACGACCCAAGTAACACATAGTTTGCAAGTTTCTCAATATGTTTCGTCGTTTACGATATATGCAGGGTTAAATATTTGTTCTTTGGCCTTAGTACTATGTTATTGACTTGGACCCCGTTGGGCCCCCTAAGACTCATATTAGGTAGTTTTCACCAGCCCAGTGACCTTTGGTTGGGGCCATACGTGCTTAGTCACTAGACGCACTAACGTGTGGGTTATGTATAGAAACCGGCTTCAAATTTCTGATTATTTGGTCTAATTCATATGTAATCCCTACCCTAGAGGGCATATAATCTCTTCTATGTTAAATAGAGCTTCGTACCCTTCCATGCGCTGGCATATATTCCTGTGTATTTGCTTAATTTCGGCTATCGTGCATTGGTGTACTACGTAATATAGAAACTGTTGTAATCTCTAGGTGTAAGTGGAAAACTCTGCTATGTTAAATAAGTGTTGCAAAAAGAGCTTCGTATCCTATCATGCACTGGTGTACTGTATGCTGTTATAATTTCTGCTATGGGAGCTGGTAAAAGAGCTTCGTACCCTTTTATGCTATCGTGCACTCTGTGGTCTATTATAGGAGCTAGAGTAAATAGCCTATAGGACATGTAATCTCTGTTAGGTTAAATAGCTTATATTCCTGTGTTATGTGCCGGTAAACCTGTTGCCTGTGTTGGGTTCGTAGCCTGTGTAATTCATGCTGTGTCGGAAACTGACTTCAGATGCTGTGTTATTCCTGTGTATCTTGTCTAATCTCTGCTATGTTAATTTTTTTCGGAATCTCTGCTATCGTGCACTGGTGTACTATGTTAGGTGTGGCTGAAAACACCATAGCCTCTGTCCTGTAATTGAAACTGACTTCAGATATCTGCTAAGTTATTCCTGTGTCTTGTCTAATCTATGCTATGTTAAAAAAGCTTCGTAACCTCTACTATCGTGCGTTGTTGTACTTTGTGTGTTAAATCTCTGCTATGTTAAATATGTCTCGTAGCCTTTTGTGAAATAGTTTATGTTCTTCAACAACCACAACATGGCGGCTGTAAAATAGTCTGCTATGACTTCCTATGCTATGTTATATAGGTTAGGTGAGCTATATTCTTCAGCAGAATACAACTGGTCTGTGTTGTTCAGCAACCGCGGCGACAAATACGACACGGCGGGTGAGAAAATATTCTACTATGACCTTCTATGTCATGTTCTGTATGTTAGGAGTGTTTTGTTCTTCAGGGTTCTATAAAATGGTTCGTAGCATTTAATAAAATTCCATGTCGCAAATACGGCTGGAATATTTCGTGTTTTGTAGGTTAGCTCAAGTACGGCCTTCAGGGTTTTATAATATGACTCGTAGGTTTTAATGAAATAGTTTAAATTTTGATTAAATTGAAAACGCGCTTAAGTCAACCCATCCTACTCATAATGTACTTGTAATTTATCGCATCTGTTAACTGCTCCATTCACAAAATAAATAGCAGAAATAATTAAAGAAATACTCCATCATTAAACTTACCCCATATTATGTTTTCTCTTAGGAATAGCTGCAATATATTCGCGCGAACCTGCGAATCCTTATTACATATCATAACCGCTTATCAACGTCCAAGGTGAGAGGCTACAAAGTACATAAATTCATTGTTTTTTATTAGTATATGAAAACCAAATTTAAATAATGTATCAAGAAACCATAAAAGTAAGAGATTTGTTAGGAAAATTGGCTGTTTCGGACAATTTTTACTTAATCGTGAAACACGTTTTCCTATTCATACCTATAAACACATCGTGTGTGTAAATAGAAAAACTGACAGTGTTGAATAAAATTGACCCAATATGGAAGAGACTAAATCCCTGATTTGAAACAGAATACTGTAACTTTGGTAACAAATTTGGCTAGCTATGGGCTTCATTTTCGCCTTTCTTGACTCCATTGTTTACTAACCTGTTAATGAAACATTTCGAATGCCATCCATATCCAAAAAATATTTCTCCTACAATCAGTAGAGTATTTCCTTTATGTTGATGACATCCTTGTAGTATACACAAGTAATGGACAACTGTTGCATATTTTTCACCTATAGTACAAAATATACAAATAACAATAGGAACAAAAGAAAATAGTTTTATCCTACGCCCGTCACCGCAGTAAGTTCCCGGAATTTGGAAACCGAAAATGAAAAGATACATAACTGAATCTGACCTTATATTACCTCCGCTAACCAATTGTCACTAAAAATGCAATAAAGCAACAATTAATAATAAATGAGAACAGATAGAAATGTATTTTGAAATGAAGAACGAAAAGTGCAGATACGTAACCTGACCTTACTTAACCTCCGCTAACACAGCCACTAATCTAAGATAGTCTACGAAAAAATACAAGAAACCCATTATTTCTAATACATATTAACAGATATATACGTAGTTTAAAAAACATGTTTTGCACCCGTCAGGATTCGAATCCGAGTTTTTTCACTCGATAAGCCAACGCATTAACCACTAGGTGACTATTTTATATTCAGCTAGCACAAATTATATAAGTAACAGGTGATAAAGCTTAACAACTTACATTTGCATAATAGACTATAATGTTTTAATGTGAACTTGTTTGAAACTAGATGGAAACCAGTTAAGAATGTATGTGAACATTTGAACTGTTATTTACATTGTGAGCACTGTAAAGTAATTCACAAAACGTTTCTTTCTTGAAGTTGAAGTCCATATTTGCGCTGCACTTAGTAGCATGATAGTATATACCACATCACTATAATAAGTAGGTTTTTGTAATATGAAACTTAGAGTTAGTGCTGTTATCCAAATACTATATCATTTTTGGTTACAGGAAATAATGAATAGTCGTGGGAAACCAACAAATTGTTCATAAACGATATACTGTGAATTTATTCTACACATGACTCCCATGAAACGTTGATATTTTTGCCACACTGGCTGAATCTCAACACACTCTGCTATTTGATTTTTAATGGTCTCTAGGATCTTGTAATGTTTACAGCTGTCTGTTTGCGTAATATCTAGATAATTGAGTTTTTCTGGGGACATGAATATATCCTGTACTATTTATACCAGATAAATTTACAAAAGTTATTAATACACTTGGCATTTATATTAGACCGGATGCGATCCCATTAAAAGTTCGGATGTCTTAGACAAATTCTGGGAATAGGCCACATTTTCTTTTAATTAGTATACCATTGATAAAGTGGTTTGACACTGAATTGATATAGATGTGCGGATTCCTTATTACTGACGCTAGTTCATTCAACTATTGTCTAAGATATAAATATTTATATCCACAAGGATACAGGGATAACGGCAAAGTAACATCCATACTGCCAACTGCCGCCGACAACAACACACCAGAAATGGAATCATAGTACTCACACAAATTTTGTATTATTCGATGTAAGCCAAGACTAAAAATTTTAGATTTAAAGTTTTGAAAAAGTAGTCCGCCTTCGTTGTGTGGTGAATATATGATGTCATGTGGTACTTTAAAATGTCGAAACCAAAGAAAATAGCTTGCGTCGAAAGCCTTGCTACGAAGTTTCATCATGACAGCTTTAGGGGGATGGAGAACCTGAGCAACATAACAGAGATGACTGAAAATATATTGTTTAAGGCAGTGGACATGATCATATAGGGTAAGGTCACGCTGAGGAGAACCTTGAATGTCATTGGGGAGTTAGGCAGAATCGGTGATGCTACGTGACCACTGGAAGCCAAGGATAAGAACAGAGCATGAGGTTTCAAAGTAAGGGCCATAGAGATGATCATGTTTTGGATTCAGACTGAGAATTTCGTTTTTTTCTGATGATTTAAAACAGTTTTTGATGCGTATTCATATTCTTGTAGTATCTTCAAAATGTTAGGAACAACCTGAGAATTCGGCGTGAATTAAATCAAATACTCGATATACGCTTGAGCCGTAAACATTTTTTGATATATGGTTACCTGGGGAGCCAATTGTTGCAGTTTGTGTAGCAAGGGGACTAAAACCAACTTTAAATAAGAGTGGCGATAATGTGTTCCCTTGAGGAATTCCGTTCTTGACTGAATTTCGGTAACAATTCGGAATTATTTTAATGCGTAATTTTCTATTGGTATAAAAGTTCATCAGTAAGTCCAGTCCGTATAATCCATAGCGGGCTAAACCTTTCGGAGATAATTAATGGATTTTCGATCATAGCTTGTTTATAGTGGCATGTGAGAATAGCAGGTTGAATATCAGTCATATTCGAAATATCCTATATATTCTCGAATATTGGCCAGAGCAAGGGATACCTGTGTGTTAAGAACCAATCCAAATTGCGTTTCCGACAAGATAGAAGGCGCAATCTGATTGAGACGATGTCCTATGACTCTACTTAATATTTGAAGATCTACGTTTTCCAGAATAATGGGACAAAATATTCAATTGATACCAATTTCTGATTAGGTTTATTTCTGATAGGGATTAAGACTCCTTCTAACAGCGACACAGGTAATGTACCTAGTATGAGCATTCCAATGATAATATCTTTAAAGAAAAGAATAAATATAATTTTAAAAGCTCGGTAGAATCGCAGCGTGAGCCTGTCCGGACCGGGGGTCGTGGGGGCACCTCTAGATATAGTATCACGAACTTCTTGCTGAGTGACGGATTTGTTTGATGAAAGCGATTGCTGTTCAGTTAATTGAGGTAACTGAAAACTCAAGAATTCCGCAGGGTCCACCTGGGTATCCTGTCGATCATATAATTCTTCGAAATAAGTTGATAACTCACCTGGTGCGGCATATTTCGTTCACATGTGCCCATCTTTATCGCGTAATGATTAAAAACATTTTCTTTACCTTTACTCCATATTTTTTGACAACAGCAAGAGAGCCTTTTTCCTCTGAGTGTATGGGGTCTAAGTTAGACTGGATGAAATATGCCTGATATTTTGTTATGGCTAACGTCAATACCTGTGCTCTTATAGTATGTATACAAGCGTAAATATTGGTTTCCGTCAAGTGTTCTTTAATTGAATCCCTTAATAAGTGAAAATAATATTCATATTTTCTGTCTAACATGATATTGTTGATTGCACCATTGTTTACATACCTGACCTAAACTACTTTTTTCTTTAGTAGCCCACCAATTACTGAGGGTCATCCGGTTATCATTATGCATGTACAAATGATTACACCTCTCCTGTAGCGCTGCGCAGAACTGCTCATTAATTAATATGGAATCATTAAGGTACCATAACGGATTGCGACGAATAGTGTGTGTCGATTGCATTTTGATGGCAAGAACCACTGATATATGATCGGAAAAGTTAATGGTATACGTTCTATATTTTGAATATATTGTAACAAATCTGGTATGAAGTACCATCTATATAATTAATGTGTGATGTTGCTAAAAAGACCAGATCCTTCCTCATTTGGCTTCAAATATCGCCATATGTCCACTGGATCGAAAGTGTGGACTAAATGTAGTAACGCCTGCGAGAAACTGTATGACGGACTCATTTTATCCCTGTGCTGAACTGCGTTCCAATCTCCTCCCTCCAGGAGCGATTTAGTTCCGCTCTGTAATGCCGTTGCCATATCAGTATCAAAGAAGGAGGTGCGTTGGGCAGTAATCGATGAGCCTGATGACGCGTATACACTAGTTATTTGTGTTAAGGATGTAGCCACTAGTGATACGTTCAGGATCTAGGTAAGTCTAATTTTTAAAGGAAAATCTACCTTGTGGCTATACCCGTATCCTGTTTGAAGTGGAAGAAAGATTCAACATATTAAGTTTTGTCATCTACGTATTTCATTTCAGAGAATAAGGCGATATGAATATAATTGTTTCCTGCCGATGATTCGGTTCCGGCTTCCCCTGTAAATTTAGTATCGCTAAACGATAAGATTGCATATTAACCTGTTGTGTGTGACTAATACTATATACCATGTCATAAGACAACAAAATAATTAAAACATATCTTACAGAACAATACACTACTAAGATACACAATAAGAAATAAATAGCCTAAACACTAATGGGTAATTCAGTCTTAATATTCTTCAGTGTCCGTGATTGTCACTTCACTTTCACTATAGTTTTTCCCGACTCGTTGGGAAGCTACCTGTTAGGTGGATATTTTATCCCTAGTGCCGAAAGCCACCACGTCATTATCATTGTCAAAAGATGCTGATCTTTTTAGATTACTTTTTTTCTTACGTCGTTTGGCACGTCGACTGGAGCGCTTTAAAATAATATCACTATGATTGATAGACCAGCCTGAGACTGTTGTGTGGAGTGTTTCTGATATTTCCTAATTTAGATTTGCTAAACTACCAGCAGGGCTTTTGCATTCCTGACTCTGTTCTTCTTGTTCTTGTCTCTATTCCCATTTCTCTCTGTTCCAGTGTTTGTTTCGGTATTGTCTTACAAGTAACGTACCCGAAGTGAGGACTCGAGTTGCTCATCAAGTGATACCTTAAATTGAAGCTAGTGACGAGTATAGTACACCTGTGAAATCCTAGCTGCAGAGCTCCAGAAATTAAAAGGTTATGGCGGGTCAAAGTTCAAAGAGAAAGCGAATTGTATTGAAACAAGTCACAACGAAAGGCAAAACAAAGGTCAGAAGGACATGGTTTTGAATTGAAATGCGATTTATGTGAAGGAAAGAGGCACGTACAAAGTAATACACACTGATACAATCAATATGTAAGTCGTCAATGAAGGCGTTTGATAAGCAGATACTTTGCTCACAATGAGCACACTTGACAAAAGAGATGTTCTCACATGAGGTCTTGTAACACTCGTCACGTATATTAGAATCAAAACAATAATCCAATGGAGAAATCCAGGGCTCGGGCTCCTCATCCAAGTAGTCGCTTTTGTAAAACGCAAACCTGATCATGTTGCGAAATCGTGAGGCGCTGAATTGAAAGAGAGTGAAGGACTGCTTTCGCAAAATGTTATCCCGATGCCAGAGATTAATTTCCGAGGAAGCGATAACTGTGTCAGTAATGAACCTGATAAATTATGTATATGGACGGAAGAAGTAAACATCAAGTGGTTGGATGAAACCAGTGCAACCACCAGGAATTAAACGTTTGAAGTGTTATATGATTGGGGCATAATTCATTTGTTACGTTATCATCCTTATTTGCACTCCATTAATCCAGCAAAAGCAAGACTTTATCACGATCCGCAGGCAGGCTATTCCAGAATACAGAATAAAACTCTTTTAAATCACTGTTGTTCATGTTTGCAGTCTTTCCTGGATGGGACACTATGTTATCGGGATCTTTTTGCTTATTTCCTGGAAATTGACCACTGGATTCGGATACAAGAACGTACATCGGACGCAATATTTCACCATCCATGGAAATACCGGCATCATCATATATGAATGAGTAGTAGCACTGACGGATCCAAATGCACCTCTTACAACCACCGTACCTTTAGTCCTATGAGTCCTGTATGCATGGAGTTCCTTGTCAAATCGACTTTGATCAGCATTGAATACTTGATGAGGATTCAGGTATTCTAGTAACATAAGTTCTTTCATGGACGTAATAAATGTCGTAGATAAGTGATTTAATTCAGCCTGTTTAGATTTCCACGTTTGCTAACCCTATGTGTGATAGAACGACTGACAATATTGTTTCTCTTTTTAAAATTAGACAGCCAGTGACGAGATGCCTTGAATTGTAGAGTATTATCCGGATCTATCTCTTTACTTATCTGAAGAGCCCAAAAGCGAAGAGTCCTGTTGTGTATAATTGCACATCTCTCGACCATTTCTTTGAATTTATCGTGAACTGCTGCATTGAGTTTCTTATAATTGGGTTTATGCCTTTTATTCTCATATTCAAAGAGGATGTTTTTCGATTGAATTAATCTATACTGTGATTTGACAGATGAAAATTTCCTTCGTTTCTTTTTCGGGTTCTCATTGTGTGTTTAAAACATGTAAGCTGCTTCTTTATAATCCTTGTCCAAGATGTGTGTTTTTTTTGTTTTTTTTTGTCGAAGGCTAATATTCTTCACCTGAAGAAGCTACAGGTGTCGGATACTCTTGATGTGTTCGAGAACCTTGCGATGTACTTGGCATTTCCTCATCAAAGACGCCATCACCATCATCGCTTTCATCACTGTCACCAGCAAATCCAAGAGTTCTAACTTCTATGATTTCCATCTTGTCCTCAAGTATCTCCACTATTTGTTTGTACAATGAATCTTCATACCTATTCATTCTCTTATTAACAAATCCATATTTCTCATACAGAGCATGAACGATAGCACCTTCTTCCATTTTCTGGAACGAAAAGAAAAAAAGACCTTTTATTGACATCAATAACAGGAGCAAACATGCACAAGGACATTCATACACGGATAAAAGAAAGCGGGATATCAGGCAGAGAGAAGGATATCATTCTACACATTACATTAATTGGGAGCAACTTACGACGTATTACCATCGGGATATTCAGCAAGACATGGACATCACAAGCAGCTAAATTCGCTTTCTCTTTGAACTTTGACTCGCCATACCCTTTTAATTACTGGAGCTCTGCAGCTAGAATTTCACAGGTGTACTATACTCGTCACTAGCTTGAATTTAACGTATCACTTGATGAGCATTTGGAGTCCTCACTTCGGGTACTTTACTTGTTAGTATCGAAAGGTAGTTGTTTCTCTTTGCAATCTAGTTCTACATGCTGCTATGGTGCAAAATATACAAATAATAACAGAAACAAAAGAAGACAGTATTACCATACGCCCGTCATCGAAGTAAGATCCCAGAATTTGGAAACGGGAATATAAATGTAAAATGTAAACGGACAATATAAATGTATTTTGAAGAAAAAATAAAAAAGGAAAAATGGTCTTGCTGCTGTCGGGATTCGAAGCTGAGTTCCTTAACTCAACAAACCGACGCCTTAACCACTGGGCCACCGGGCCGACATTGCGAACGGTGATTTGGAAGTTGTATTTACACTGCACTCGACTTACGGAACAACGCTGTTGTATTTACACTGCATGTGTGTAACGGAAGAGCGCTACGAGATTGGGCGCGCGCGGATTTTATTTCTCCTTTGCGTACAACCAACGTAAGGAGAATTCTTCATTCATGCATCATCAGCGAATTGTCAGCCGGAAAAGAAACAACAAAGCCGACTTCGCACCCCAAGACAAGTTATTGATCTACACCGAATTTATTAGAAAATAAATTAGACTATTTACAAACACTAGCTTCAATAAAAATATTTTGTAAACAGTTACTTCGACAGTGAGAGGAGAAAAGATTAATGAAATTAATAAACTGACAGATGCTACTTAACACCCAGAGAAAAGAATTCCCACTTTGGTATTATGAATCAAATCGTCTGAGTACGTTCCTTTCGCACCATGATATGAATTCCTTATAAACCGAGCCCTATCAATATTTTATAAAGTTTAAAAAGAATATCGGATAAATGATTCTATAAGAAAATTTGAACATGGGAAAGTGCATAGGTTAACTTGATAAAAAGGAATATTTAAAAACGAACCCTTGAATTTAAAAGAATAGATTATAATGAATAAACAGTATAAATGCTCATCTACAGTTGACTATTGTTAGCTAAAATTCACTTTTTGCATTGAAATCTTAGAACCCATAAAGGATCACGCAGCACGAATTAATTCTTCTTGGAAGTATTTTTATTGGAGTAAAAGTAAAGATTCTTTTAAATGTTTGGTCTTATAATCCAACAGAAGCAAGAGATAAATTTAATACATAAAGCAGATACCATATTTGGATACAGGTACACCATCTGGTGTCCATATGCTCCTAGCTATCCTTAAGTTTTGTCCACGTTTTCCTTTCACAATTCAGTGACTTCTAAGTGTAGTAGTTTTAATATTTTTTTTTAACACACACCTGATGAAACTTAGTTGGATAAAGTGAAAAATCATGACTACAGATTTTATTAATGTGTCTAGAGAGTACTTTTTTATTTACTTCAAAAATTATATACATATGTGTTTACATACAAATATATTGAAGTAAATATTTCTAATAAAATCCATTTACTTACTTCAGTTGCTAAATATTCCCACGCGCTGTACAAACAATGTCTTCAAAGGAATGATAATATATTAGTCATAGGCTTCTTACGAATTGTCAGTTTGTTGAAAAAATGAACTTCTTTGTGAATAGCTTTTGTTGAAAATATAGCGGTTTTATTAAACATAATCTGAAGACACGATTTAATTGTAGTGATGTGTTCATGTTTATCTGAAATACTTCTTCGTATATGCCTATTGAAATAACGGCAACGGTTATTGAATAGCATTCTAAAAGACTCGTTTGGTTGTATTTAGTGATTACTAATTCCTTTTAGAGTATGGATTCTTCAGAAAACTATAACATTTTCAAAATTTTCAATCAATAGTTTTGTTTAAGATGGTAATAATGTCTCTTGGTTTTAATTGGACACAAGTGATCTTATGAATGTTATTGGAGATAATTATTGCCAATATTTGTTACCTGACAAATGAGAGGCTTAATGAAAAACGGCGTATCCGTAAAAAAAATCCAAAATCGTAATTCCTACTGTTTTGGATTAGTCTATCATAGATCGGTGTTCTAAGAAACTTTCATGAATAAAATTCAATATGTAATGTGCTTTATAGTCGTATATTTAAATTACAAAAGTTAGGTGTTGAAAAATTGAGTTAAAGGACTTGAGTGAAAAAAATACCTATCCTCCTCGTCTTTGGCGGCGTGAGATGTGTGGAAATATTAATTGACATCCAATCATGATTACCATCACATTATCACGGTCTTCGTCAAAAATATTCATCTGGCAGAACGGAGGCACCATAACAAATTTCTACAAATATTTTTTCCTAAGGTCCTTTTTGATAGTAGTATCGCAATAAAACGATCTTTTTGGTTCAGATACTTAGTTAAGTATGAGTAAGACATCACAAAAAGACCGAGCGCCCATAGCTCAATTTGTAGAGCGTTCGCTCCTCATTCAAGAAGTCCTGAGTTCGATACCTGTTGCCAACAATCCTAACAGGGTTCTCGAGAACTTTCCTGTCACACCAGGCTAATGCTGGGATAGTCAGTTGTTTCCTAAGTAAGATGAAAAAGCTTCCAGAAGAACTTAACTACAGATTTAGCTTAGTTCTACAGGGATAGTTACGCTGCATACAATAAAACAATAATTATCCCTATTAACCTGTTTGATGCAAACACCCTGTTACAAATCTGATGGCAATTAAGCATAGATTTTGACACGCGGCTACAGTTTCTTGCAATTTGATATAAATTTCAGTGTTATTGAAAGGACAGAACGGAAAGCCCAACCTGTTTTACCTACATCAAAGCAAGTGACACTGGTGCATAGAGCAAGGCAAAAAAAAGCACCCTTTGAAGATAGTGGAAATTAATGCTATGTCCGCTGTACTTCACTTTCTGCCAATACGTCGTAAAACTCGTGATGAAAGATCATCCACATGAGCGAATATTCTTTCATGATATTTCAGAAAGGCAGCCAGGTTTGGTACACTCACTCTGATTTTGACTCTTGGAGAGTTGTAAATTTTCTACAAACGCGGACTGCCGACATTATTGCAGCAATGATTTTTGACATTAATTATCCCGATTAAAGGTCTATGCACCAAATGAAACATGAACGCTTTATGTAAATGTTACATTACCTTGAACCTGTGTCTTACATATCCCTCAGATTCAATAATAATGAGCAACAATGTGAATCTCAAGATGTACAGGATATCAACTGGTTAGACATTTAGTGACAAAAAGGGACACTTTTTGTAACAAAAGAAGTAAGTGGTTACGACATCGATTTGCAGTACTGCAAACATCACTTTATTGGTGAATTTATCGTGCAAAAAGTTTACTGCATACAAAGGTTTATTGTCTTGAAACACAAAACGTATCTTTTTCTCGAAACATTAAAACGGAGAGAGACGTCGTTTTTCCACTAAGTCCCCTCAAATGCCGGTGCATTTCGAGGTAAGTTAAAATAAATGTTCCCTAAGATCTGTATTCTTTTAGGTTCATAATGTCTGCTGATAATTTATATTTGCTCATTTAAACAACTTTATAGAAATTGGTACTGATAGTTTATGAAGTAAATTATAGCAAGATGATTGTATTTTGAAGTACATATTCACACAATACTGGACTAGAAACTGTGGAAGCAATAAGCAAATAACAATGACCAAAGTTAAGATCATATATTCACCTTTGAATTTAACATTTTGGAAGGAAATTTGCTTAGATTATTACAGATTAGTCCAAATCCCTCTGAATTACATCCTAAAATTTCTATTTTCTTTCTTTGACCATGCGAAAAATATATAACCATGATTAATTAAACCGCAAAATTCAGAAAATTGTTTCGTATAAATCATTTAGCAACAAAACATGTATTATTGGTTGACATAATATTTACTTTTCATCTATATATATTAGTAGTAGCATCTTTATTGTCAGTATTTTTTTTTACATTTTCCCTATCGGGTTTTTTAATCATCACTTATCCAGTGTCTATGGGTACACTTCACACAGTACACAATTCACAGATATTAAAAATCTGCATAAGAGAACACAAGCATCATGTATATCATATGTTCACAGTTAAAGTTACTTAAAGTGAGTGCTTTTGCTTATTATTTCATATTTAACATGTCACAAATCATCACCGATGGTCCCGTGTATTTTAGCAAGGATGTTTCATTTGCCTTTATTTATTTATTTCACCTTATTAATTATGGTGATATTAAAGTCGCTAGACCATTTTTTTCCACTCAACCATAAATGTACATAGGAAGCAATATTGATGAGTGGACATTACAAAACACTATCATCAGAAATAGTAGATTATTACACTTGAGAAGAATGAGAAAACACACACGCACACAAATACATACATTAATTACAAGAAACAGTTACCGCAATATAGAAAAACAGAATAAAACACTAGCAATGTTTCCGTGTCGATTTTCCGTGTTTTCTTCTTTGTATTAGGATGTCATACAACTGCAGCATATTCTAACTTCGATCGAACATACGTGGTATATAAAATTTTTAAAACATCAATATTCGAGAAGTCACTTCCTTGTCTCGAACATTGTTTGATTGAAGTCTGTTGGTATCAAATTGTTTTGATTTTTTAACAAAAATGAGTGGGTAACAGTTTGCTTACAGTAATATTTAAATATGTTTGGAGAAATAAATTTAAGAAAATACTGTCGATACGCACATATCAATTATTCAGGTATTGAACTTGTTTTGTAAAACTCATAAACTATTGTTGCTTTATTTCCAGCGATCAGGTTCCTACTGATTTCATAGTTCTAATATTGGTACATTTTTTTTTATTATTATTTTTGAAGTCGAGGTAGTTTTTAATAAATAGTAACTTATAACCTTGTGCTAAATGACGTGAACGAAAAATTTTTTTTTCTGGGGAATGGGTCTTTGAAACCACACACAAGTAAGAGAGTATACTAGATCATGATAAGACCTGTCTCGAATTTTGACTGTAAAAATATGGTCACCGTATATAGAGGTCATTTCTCTAAGTAAGTAAATTGTCCAGTATTGTCTTCAATTAGATCCTACAGTATATTAAAATGATATGTCTATTTATAAATTTATTTATAGAGCAAAGTAAGGTAAGTGGTTGAATGGCTCAGCCATAGAAATATTTTATTTACTCTTGACAAGCAGCTTCCAATAAAAAATGTTATTGATAGAGCAAAGTAAGGTAACTGGTTGTCTGAATGGCTAAGCCATAGAAATATTTTATTTACTTTTGACAAGCAGCTTCCAATCAAAAGTGTTACTGAATATGAGAGAGGGAGAAGTACAAAGATGCACGAATGGTTAGAAGAATTTCAATAATTATAGTTCTAGATTATATTTGGGAAACTGCTAATTTGAACACCGAGACAGATACAAAACACGAAATATATCTTTCAGTGTTGCTCGCTTGAATGTTACACATAAAAGACCAACATATTCTAGATTTTTTATTCTTTTTACCAATATTCATTTCTATACGAATGTACGTCAGCTACAAATAGTGAATATTGAATTACGATATTTAAATTACTGGTAACAAAGTAAAGCCTCAACATGATGAAACAGGACGATTTATTGAACTTAAAGTTTCAGATGTTAAATGAATCCAGTAGTAGCTAGTTCAGTCCAGTCGTTTGCAACTTAACCTTACTTAATATAGCGGTATTCACACTGTATCGTCTATACTATTCCGAGAATAAAAGACAAACAGCGAATAAACTTGAACTTTTAGTTTAACTGAAGAAATCTGTAACCTTAAAGATTGTTGTTTGTTCACTTAAACTCAGCCTACAAAAACAATTTCGTGCCAGAATAACATGAATACAAGTAGAATCAAGAGCCCCAGCAAGTAATAAAAGAACATGGAAATTTGGATAGACTAGGCATTTCGAAATCTGATGAAACCTGTTAGGGAATGTATCATTGCTCCATTCTGAGTGGGAGCACTGAAATGAGCAGGTGCACCATTATGCTGAAACCACATACCATATTGGTGATGTGGTGTAATATCATGCAGAAACTCTGATAGCTATGTCCTGTGAGACGTGGAGGGAAGAGGAATGGGATTATTACCGGTATATGATTTCTTAACATTCCAGCCCAGACGTTGAAATGACGCCGTATCTAATGGCTATGGCTTCATGTGTTATGTGGATTTTCTATTGCCCATTCGTGACTCTTATGAACATTAAAGAAGCCATCTCGTGAGAAAAGTGACTCGTCTGTCCACAATATTCGTTGGATAAAATTCGGATCGCGGTGCTTGTGTTTGAGCAGCCATATGCGCAATTCCACACGTGACCCACAAACTCCCGTCGACAAATATTGTAAGGTATAAAAATGATAGGAATGCCAGTGGTTATGGCGAAGAATTTCCCCCATAACGGCGTGTTCAACACCAACTTGATCTCCTATTTAACTCATACAAATAGTTGGGGTTCGTTGCACTGTTTAACACCCTTTCCTCCAAGTGTGATGTACGACGAGTACGTGGACGACCTCTCACAACCAGAGAAGAAGTTATACTCCCAGTTTCTAGCAATCTTTGGTCCAAGGCACGAAATAAGTTCCATGCTTAATGACGCCGCTCTGGATAGTTCTCAACATATAATGTAGCAAAATCAGCAGCATTTCAATGACATTCTCCAAATATTATATGAATATAACAGTACTCGTTTAATTGCAACACAATTTCACTTCTATGCTTTTAACATCATTTGCACACCCAAATACAACACTCACCGAATATAGCATTCACTGAAAGTCAACCTCAAGCACTGTTCTCGAGGAAATGTTGTGTTCAACTGAAACAAAAGTGGTCCTAGACAGTGCTGCTCCGCTCCTTGATTTGCTGTGCTTTGCTCACAATGAAACGAACTACTATTAAGCGTTAGTGAGCAACTTTGATAGGTTCAACAGTGTTGGTGATTGGATCAACTTGTACCAGTTTGCATATGAATGTGACTTTGTTCATAGCCGTTAGGTATCTACGCCCAGACCGGGATAAGGGGGATAGGTTGTGCGAAGGTATCGGCCAGGGCCTATATTGAAGGTGCCATTTCGGCACTTGCCTGCTCAGACTAAGGAAAACTGAAAAATCACAGTCAGAATGCCCAACCGCTAGATCGACCCAATACCCTTCCGAACTCGAAGCCAACGCTCCTCCCCTGAGCTAACCAGCTAGGTCTTGATTGGTGCATTACTTACGCACATTATGTAAAGTGTACACACTATTATTGTAACTAAGAATATCAGCACGCCTCGATTCGTCACACTGTTCAACTTTTAAGCCCTACGAAGATCTATCCTGGACAACCTAGAATTCATCCCCGGACCTCTGTGATTGCAAACAGAAACCTAATGCTTAATGCAGCTCTCGATCACCGTGGTGGGCTTTTAGCCACACGTATTCTATACCGATATGTAGTCTCAATTCTTCAACTGTGCAATGACGACCAGTGTAATGTGTAACACAGGAACCACACTTTCATCGACTGTCTGTAATTCTTCCTCCTGTTTGTTATGCAACCACGCTTTATATTTAAAGAACTTTCGGGAAAGGAAACCAATTTTAAATATCGATTTGCCGCAAACGAATTGTTCTTACTTGCTGAAAAGAAGTCATGCTATTCATGCTCATTTAGACTAACCTTTACTTCAGATAATTTATGGGAATTTCCTACTTCCTTTGAGGAATTCTTTGCGCACCATTGCTCAATTTTGGAATATGAATTTTTGGATAGAGCTGGTTGGAAGTGTTTGAGGGTCTCACTTTTCCAAGCTTTTGGCAGCTTACATCTCGATAATGACGCATATTTTTGTCCATGTTTTTTATATACATTTTTTGCATCTTTCGAGGTCCCCTATATGGTGGTATATACGGGGTTCGCCATTTTTCCAACACCCGGTATATACTTGTGTATATATATCCATACACCCGATAGTTATACTGTCTGCAAAGTAATTCGACCATTGTCCGCTAGAGGGCGATAAAATATGAAGGAACGGCAGTACTTCCTCCAGAAGATTTCGTTCGAAGGGCCTCGTGAGGGTGCTCACTAAATTATAAATAATGCATAGTGACTCCAATGTGTTAATATGAAAAGGCAACAATTTTACTTCAAAATTGTGTTGTACTTCCTTAGTTAACCTCAAAAGAACTTGTACAATATTTATAGAGTATGCTATTATAAACGTATTTCAGTATATGCACTGGTAATACAAGTGTCGAGAGTAATTATTTCGGGGGAGCGGTTGAAACCCCGAAAGTATGTCTGAAAGAGACAATAAAGAAGGTAGAGACAGCCCAGGCAGCCGTTGTAATGGTTCCCACAGTTTCGGTTCTAATAGGCTTTTATTACTCAAAATGTCAACATGAACATACCTAACAGTGCTAAGAAAGACTGCAAAGGCATTCGAAGGTGTAATAAATAGTTTTGCAGATATAGCCCAGTATTGGTCTTCACACATGTAAGTGAGGATTTTAAACAAGGTGAGCCAAACCGAAGGAAGAATCACAATAGCCATACATGGCAAAATTCAAATCAGGGCAACCTTCAAAAGCACACCCTATGGGCGCGATGTCAACTGCTGAGAGTAACCGACAAGCATGTACCCAGAAGGTAGTTTCGGGAGGGGAGTTCAACGCCTTTGACGGTGAGTCCGAGGTCTTTCAGGATGTGAAATATACGTATAATGCATAATTCTGTCAAGAATGATATTAATCTCACAAAAAATCTGAATTTTTGGGTAGAGTCCGAATTCCCAGGAACCTACGTACGTCCATATAAATGACTTTCAACTACTCCAACGATTTATAATAAAGTGGCATGTGGCACCCTGTCCATGGAGAGTGATTTAGATGGTTGCTCTGTTTGTTTATTTTGATTTTCTCTTCTGTACTTTGCCAACCTATTGAAGTAACATCCCTTCATTCCTCTTGAATTTGAAAATGCAATTCATTCTTTGAACCTAAAATCCATGGGTGGAAGCGATAATTTTTGTAGTCCTTGGATGAAACGTTATAAAGATTGCGCATGAATTCACAGATGCTTTTAATTCCTTTTGGCATTCTCCTAATATTGAAACGGATTTCTTTTTCGATTAATGTTCTACTAAAAAAAATATGGATATGTCGTCTACAAATTATTTTCTGTTAATCCATTTACAAAACTGTGATACGAAGGTTTTGTTTCGTGTAATTGCGGATGAATTAAGGAATTTTCTTCCGTCGGTTTTACGCTTCAGCCAAAGTGGGTTGAGAAGAATGCCCCTCAGTTAAGTTCATTTATCGTCCATTAGGGACAGTTTGATGTTTGCTAGATGAGGCTCGGTCCAACCTATGATGAAGATTAGAATTATTTGAAAAAGGCTAAATCTTTTATTACGGTTTGTCGTCTCTCCTGGACAGAGCCCCAATTTTAATCATTTTTGTGTTTAGTAAGATGTACTATAAAATGCAATTATTTCCAGTTTCAAATCAATTTTGGGCTTTCATACACCGTAATATAGGATACTTTATGTAGGGTTGTAATTTGGCAAGAGCACCTTGGGAAATTGTATACCGTCCTATTGAGAAATGTGATGCTAATCTAAAAAAAAAATGTTCAGGTATATGCTGATGCTTTGATTCTACTCCGGATTCTAAGATATTTTTTTGATTATAAAAAATCCTTTTCAAGTGACGCCATATGAATAATTTTACATTGTATAGGTGTTACTTTACCCATTAACATTCGAGATTTAAAAACCCATGAAGAAGTGTATTTCCTTTAAATAATTTATGCTGTTGTGGGGGCTGTTCCCTTGGAGTTGTAGAGCGTTAAACAGTTTTATTAAATGTTGCTTATGACTAGATTGAAATATGATATTTTTCGATGAAAAGTTTTCTGAAGAGGAATGGCATCATATTTGTTTGAATTTGACTG
>JAGDQP010013508.1:0-47648 GCA_022664845.1 Lepisma saccharinum
CCCCCCAGACCCCGTAGGGGGTTCGCCCTCAATTTCAATGTTTTTGAGAGAATGCGCCTCCTTTATCTTTACCAAAATTTCCCAGCAGCACTACACGACCATGGTGTCCATCTGCACCATCCTACGGGGGCTGCGCCCCCAAAAGGGACCTTTACCCCATTTATTGTAACCTACTCTTGGTCATACACATTCAAAGAAAATTTCGTTTCTCTACCTTCAATGATTTAAAAATTGGGTTTTTGGGGCGTCCATTTTGGATCCAAGTTGACGACTTTTTGAAAGTTTTCTCATATTCTCGTGACCTACTTGTGATGATACATATTCAAGTAAAATTTCATTTATCCAGATCAAACGGTGTGCAAAATGGGATTTTGGGCAGTCATTTTGGATCCAAAATGGCGACTTTTCCCAAATGTAATATTTCCCTAAACTACTCGTCATAATGCACCTTTATGCCAAATTTCGTATCTCTAGCTTGAACGGTGTGGAAAATGGATTTTTAGGTCCGCCATTTTGGATCCAAGATGGCATCTTTCGATACATCATGTAATATTTTAGTAACATACGAGTGGTATTGAACCGTGTTTCCAAATTTGATAGGTCTAGCTGCAGCCGTTAAGGCTGTGTATTCTATACAACAATGGGTTCGGCGGCCATTTTGAATCCAAGTTGGCGACTTTTTCAACATTTCGTAATATTTTCTTGAACTACTAATGACAATACACCTTTATGCCAAATTTCGTACATCTAGTTCAAACGATATGGAAAATGGATTTCATGCTTCCGCCATTTTGGATCCAAGATTACGTCTTTGAACTCATTAGGTAACATTTTCGTAATCAAATAGTGATGTTGTACCTTTTCGCGAAATTTGACTTCAATAGCAACAGCCGTTTAGGCTGTGTATTCTATACAACAATGGGTTCGGCGGCCATTTTGGATCCAAGATGGCAACCGATTTTGCTCATTAACGATCTTAGCCGAGCTATTAAGCCTAGAAACAACATATAAAAATTTGGTTCAAATATCTTCAAAATTATGACCGCTAGCGTGTTTATATATATATATATATATATACACTTTGATATCGTACCGATCTCAATAGGTAGCTTTTTCTTCGAAATCTACCTAAAAATCAGTTTCGATTTTAAGAGTTTGCCAAAAAGGCATTGAAAACATCTTTCAATTCTCGTGCTACCTTATCTTTATAACTTAACAACCATTGAATGCAAAACCTGTCTTCTCCCCCTACCATCTGTGGGTTTAATAAGAATATAGCAGTTTTTATTTCACGAAAATTAAATGGTTGAAATAACATCAAAATTTATTCTTCGTTAAGTGATGGTACTGAGTGACTGTTAAATACTTCTAATATATCAATCGCACCTACGTTTCTGTATTGAAAAGATTCGCGATATTTATTACTAATGGAATTATACACTTCAAATTGTTGAAATATTTATCCATACTCGCCTCTAAATTCATTAATGAAGTGTTGTTTCCGTCTTTTAATGTCTATCAAAACAGTGTCTAGCCCCAAGTTTTTGCAGATCAACTCGAAACTCAATTCAATCTAAATCCAGAACCATACAATGAGGACACAATTCAACTTGTAAATAATCAATCATGTTCAATTAGACAATCCTTTCGATTATGCTGATCTCTGTACTCCAAGATAAGTTCAAAATATAATCAGAAGTCTTCGAGGACGTAGCGCTTCCGGACCTGACCAAATATCCCCAACAGCATTAAAAATGCCCCAAGAAAACTACTTGTCCAACTAACACGTTTATTTAATGCGTTACTTTCACGCAGTCATTTTCCAGACGAGTGGAAACTTGCCAAGGTTATTCTAATACCAAAAACTGGTAAAGATCATAAATTTCCAGTCAACCATCGGCCAATAAGCCTACTCACTACAATGAGTAAAGTATATGAACGCATCATTTACAGGCGCTTGCAGACACACATTGATTCACATGAACTCTACCCGCCTCATCAGTTCGGTTTTAGAAAATGCTTTGACACCACAGCTCAATTAGTAAAAATCATTGAACATCTGACTTACAGTTTAATGCAAAGAAACATACTTTTGGAATATTCCTGGATTCTTCAAAAGCATTTGATAAAGTTTGGCACAATGGACTCATCTATAAGCTCATTCAACAAAAATTTCCACATTATTGAATCAGACTTGTTCGAACATATCTAAACAACAGAAAATACTTTGTGCATCATCAGGAAGCAACATCAACATCCAGACAAATTCTTTCTGGTGTCCCTCAGGGTTTTGTTCTTGGACCATTACTTTTCAATCTTTATACACCAGACATTCCAACCACACCTCAAACTCAAACTGCCACTTTTGCTGACGACATAGCAATATTTGCATCAGATAAACACCTACATTATGCACAATTATTTGCACAACTACATCTGCAACAGTTAGAAAATTGGAACACCAAATTGAGAATCAAACTAAATCCTGATAAAACATATGTTGTACCATTTACAAGACGAAGACTTCACGAACCTCAACAGTTCACATTATTCGAAAATCAGTTAAAATATTCAAATTACGGTAGATATCTCGGAGTTGACTTGGACAATAAACTCAGCTTTTGTTAACATCTACAAACGCTAGCCAAAACAGCCACAACGCGAGTAATAGCACTATATCCACTGCTCCACAGTCCAGTTTTCTCACTCGAAACTCGACTACATATCTATTTTATGATGGCTTGCTCGCTAATTACCTATGCTGCACCATCATGGAACCATGCTGCGACAACGTATCTGCATCTTCTTCAAAGAGTCCAGAATCGAGCTGCCCGCATTATTACTGGTCATTCGCGTGACACCCGAATCCAACAACTCCACCAAGATCTTGACATACCATACCTATCAGAGTTCATCAATCAACTTACAGTGTCTTTCTGGCATCACATTCAAAACTCACCGTATGGATCTATTAATCTTATAGGAACAGCAAATCCACCAAGATTAACATATCGAATGCCGCATCCGCCACCTTAATTCTTACAGAAACAACACATATTGACTTATTAAGTTCACTTATAGCAAAGCCTAAATTTCAACAAAGTGATTAAGTTACTTCATCAACAGAAGACAATCCATCTCCCCTTCCTTTCTCCTCTCCCACCCCTTCCCAACTTCCAAATTTCTTCTCCCCTTTTATTATTTTTAATCTCTTTAGTAATTCATAATGCATATAGGACTTCGACAGTTGCGTCCTATCTTCAATAAATACACCCCAAATAACTCATAGACAAACACCAATGGAAGGCATGGACAAATGTCCGAAACTTCAAAACCTGTAAATTACCATATACCTCGCTCGCTCGCTCTAGTCCCATTGTTTCCATTGTCCCACATGTATCTCAAAGTATTACGTTTACGTTCACGTAGACCTGCTAATTTTCTATTATGTAATAATTATATTTTACTATGTATTTGTAGGACTTTTATTAACCATTTTATGTCATAACTAGCCCTATGAGCGTATTCTTGAAATAGTTCATTATAGCATACAATCATTCTTTGCAATTTAAATAATGTGTCTTTACAAAGTTTTTGTATTCAAATGTAATTTTCTTTTCTTTCCGATAATATTAAGGGATCACATTTATTAATTTTAAAATTAACTGTACCAATCCATAATACCTGAATCAGTTGTTGAAATGTAATGTTCGAATATTGAAATGGAATGAGTAGGGAATATGTTGTTTTGGTGGCGCTCAGTTAAAAAGAGACCAACGTTTTTCTCAATAAACCACAATCTTTCAATGCTCCCCAATTTGGAACATGGCTTGTATTTCTAACCTATCTTATATTGATTCTGTTGTGAACTTTTTTCTTGCTATAGTCAAAAGAAGAATACCATCGGTACGTCGCTTAAGCAAATCCAAGTTATTATCCTTTTTATCTCCACGTTCCCTTTTCTCTTCGCAAGCTCGAAGATATGATGTACTTTTACAAGATAATTAACAGGAAGCTCACAACTGAAGATTTAATATCTAAATTTTATTTCCGTATTCCCTTGCAAATAAGCAGAAACAATAACATGCTTCATTGTCCATCATCTAGGTTAAGTATACTGCAGCGCTATATTTCTATAACTTAGTAACTATGTATATAATCTTGGTACAAATATTGATATTTTTTGATTTGAAAATACTTTTCCTCGAGCGTTAAACACAAATATGAGTTATTGCTCTTGTGGGTTACAATAATGTTTATATTACTTGTTTCATTTTATAGTTTAATTTAATTTTATTTAGTTTGTAGTACTGTTATTTACTTTCGGTGTAAAATTGCAACTCAAGCTGCATCTGGAGCTTAATACATAAACAAATAGCTAGTGAGTCAAAAGTCAGAGTACAGTCGTGTAGTTCACAAACCGTCCACAAAATGAAGCATCGTAGTATACAAATTTAGAATGGTGGGAAATTATTACATTATGGAGTAGAGGAATAACGTGGTAGCCATCTTGAAATCTGACATATTCGATGGAGAACATTTTTTAAAATAGCAAGAGGATCGTGTCACACCAAGAATGGTCTAAGAGATAAGGAAAACCTTGACGGAAATTGAAGCCAAAGGGGTAAGGAAGAGGACGAGGAAGAATTTGGCAGGTGTTGGTTAAAAATGTGCCTAGGAGAAAAAGACCTAACATTATTGAAGAAGAATGGAAAAGAATTATTAAGTTTACAAGAATAAAAGACGTTGTAGTAATGAGGCAGTGTGGTGGTAATGATGGATAAACAATGGTATGGGAGAAAACTGGAGGAACTAAAAGGTTATACATATCAAGAAATTGGAGAAAAAGGATGAAGAAGAGACATGGAAAGTATAGTGGGGGGTTGCAAGAAGAGAGAATTCAAGAAGTTTATAAACTAAAAATGCAGATTCCCGAGGACAGAAGGTTTTACGAAGATTCCCATGAAGGAAATGAAGCTGAGGTCGGTCTTGGACTGCTACAGAGTTTGGAAAAGAGTATTGAGAGAGTATCAGAAGTTATAAGAAAAAGTCAAAAAAGTAGAAGCTTGGTGAATTTAGCTGAGGTTGTAAAGTTAATAGAGGAATTAGAGCAGAAGAGGGAAAGTATAGTATTATTCAGTGGTGATGTGACAATCATGTTTCCACGTCTACGAAGAGAGGAAATAGTGCGTATAGTAAACAAAGAAATGGAACGGGAAGTTATAGAAAGGTGATATAATTATGTAATGCAGAAGGCTCTAAATTTGGTATGAGAGAATGGGTTTTGTAAGATATATGACAAGATAGGCGGATGAAAGAAGGCCTCAGTATAGGATTTTGTATAAGACTAGTGAGAGCAGATTTCGTTATGAATGTTTCGGAAAGGGAAGGACAGACGGCTACTGTTTGGAGGTACGTAGATGATTGTCTTGTTATATGGAAAGCCTCTAGAAGAGCATTAAATCAGTTCGCTAAAGAGCACAATCATAGTTTTTGTGTTACAAGTTTGATATAGTGTTCTAATCGACCAGGAGGCTTGGCCTATGAGCAAAGAACTGTGATTGACTGAACTCAGTTTAGTTTCAGAAAGAGAAAATCCTCTTCCGACGCGATTTGAGGAAAATGTAGAAAGGATCTATTCCTACAGCCTTATGGCGCTTATTATTAACTCACAGTGCTGATTAGTATTTCAACTGAAGAAAGTGAAGATAGAACATCGAACCTGTAAAGCCTGCTGTGGGTTTTATAATTACGTCAAGTGTATTATTCTTCATAGCCGTTATTTATATTTATCTTTACATGTCTTTTTGGTATGAAACTTCAAGACGTTTACTACAATTCGTAAAAACACAGTCTGGAGTTCTTTTTTAGAAATAATATAATCTATTAGGAAATGAAGACTGCCAGGTCAGTGGATCTACTCTTCTATCTGAAACATTGAAGTGAAGGAAGTACGCAGGTAATCAGTATCAACAACCTAAAGTGCCTAAAATAAGGTGTAAAATCTATCTTAAATGTTAGTAATTCTGTTAAAGTTACCAGAATTCGGATATCAAGACCAGAGACATCTGGAAAGTAGTTCCAGATTATTTCTTGTGGGATAATATTTTTTATAGTTTTCTTCTCGAAGGATGTAGAAAATTTGATTTGCAGGGAAGCTCCTCAAGATAACAGAAACACCACATTTCTACAGACGTGTGGATTGTGAGAAAGTTCTTGATGGTCCTAAAAATATTTATTTTCTCTCACTAATACATACGGGTAGATATGCTCTGAATGAAGCTGTGAGTAACAATAATAATTCACAAGTACAAAAACAAATTGCACTAAAAATGGAAACACTTTTAACATTTTATGTACAAAGTCAGTGTTATGAACGTGACATGAATTCAATGAAACTGTATAAAACAGAAGGAACAATTGAAGCTGACATAAGCCTTTAGTGTGCATTTAACTGTATTAATTTTACCTACGCTATTTCCTTTCCCTTTCCTATTATTGAATATATTATACCAACGGTTTAAGATAAAGAATATGTACAGTATGTCAGAGATTGGATAATCATATTACCTCCAACAGTTCTGTGCATTTCCAGAGGAAGATAGAGATTAAGATTTTGGGTGAGACAATGAGCATCTGTTTCAGTCTTCTCTCTTTGAGCGCTTCCACTATTTTTTTATTACATCAGTGGAAGAAGGTAGGTAGTTTTCACTCAGTTTCAAGGGAAATTCACAAGTGTGTGAAGAAAGGATAAAGCATGCACTGGGAATGATGTTAAGTCTGTGTGCGTGTGTATAAGAGAGAGAGAGAGAGATGTGTGTGTGTGTGTGTGTGTAAGAGAGAGAGAGAGATGTGTGTGTGTGTGTGTAAGAGAGAGAGAGGGAGAGAGATGTGTGTTTGTGTGTGTGTTCGGTGTAGGCATTAAAGAAAGACAAAGAGGTTGCCGCTTGTAAGCCTCGTGTTACCTCTCAGCAATACAGTATATTCTTAAGATTAGTCTTTGGAATATAGCACCACATGGGTCAGAATATGTGAAAGATCCCCACCTGGGGAATTTTGTACACACATATATTTATTAAACTACATTTCCAATAGTTTCTCAACGTTTGTCTAAAATTAACTTGATCGTTATCTCGTGCTGGCGTCATCAATATGGTGCCCACGCGTAAACGCCAACTTATACTTAAACCATGACCTATTTTCTTTCAGAATTGAGGTGGAAACTTTGTTCTTATGCTTCATTAAAGGTAACGATTGGTCTCAGTAATTTAAGTCGATTTGGCGCTTATATATTGCCTCCATATTTAGATATGGCGGCTGCTATTCCAAAGTTGTAGTTTTGTTTCTTTCATATATTCATTTAATCGCACATAAGCATGAAACTCTCACAAATACCAGAAATTACCCTGAAATAATGTTATAGAGCATAACTTTATAAAGATACAAATATCATAGTTCTATCTTAAAAACTGAGGCAAGTAGCCAATGGTATCTGATGTTGTGAGTTGATGATATTTTGATGAAAGAATGTTGTGCTTTGGGACCTTCAATTACTCAAAATGGATGGGTGCTTAAAAGGAAGCCCCTGAAAAGTTCTGCGAGGGCTAGGAGTTTGTTCCAAGTGCAAGAACAGTTGGTATGAGAGGAAACCACCTGGACGACAGTGATAATTCTTGGCCTGATGTCAGGTATTTTATAATGATGATTTGGGTGTGGTCCTCCTCGTCCCTCCTCTTGCGATTCCAACTCCATCTTCTGTTTTGCTGTTGAGTTAGTTATTGTCGTCTACCTGTTGTTGACGTCATGTTATACATGTTTGTTTACGTTGTATTACACATTCCACTATGTGTTTATGTTGTGAGTGTGTCTGGCACGTGCTTGTACTCACAGATCATTACACTCGCCTCCTTTCTTAAAAAAAAACAATAGCGGTATTATGTTGAAGATTTTGTTTCGTTATTGAATTCACTTACTAACACTCACACTGTAAGCACAATATATGATTCACTGGACATTTTGGGACAAATGGTATTGTGCCTCACCGATGCAAGCAGATTCTATCATAATAAGCGATTTCATATCTCCTCAGGTCGGTGAAGATTCCTCTGTTGTTGATATTACTAGTATTTGTACACAAGATCACTTATGGTGGGAGATGATACCATTCTCGGGTACACTTGTGCATTTGATGAGAAGGTATGTTCGATGTACTCTTGTTGAGGTTGGGTTCACTAATAATGCACAGCGTCGTCTCAGGTGAGTCGTTGGTTTCACTTTGTTCATTGTTTGGGTTTGGAGTTCTTTTGATTTTACATAGAAAGTAGAGAAAGATGGTCGCTAGGAGAATGGCAACTAAGGCAAGCTGGATTATTGTCCCCAGTAGTCATTCTGAAATTAAAATTCACTTAATTGGTGACTTTTCGTGTTCCATAGTATATAATGCATGTAATAATAGTTACGATTAAAACTAAAATCAGAACAAATATAGTTAAAGAGATCGTTGAAACTTATTATTAATTTTATTATTATTATTAACTTATTATTATTGAGTTTCGTGTTTCCATATTTTATATTGCAATTTAGAACATATTGAAAAGTACTAAAAGAATAAAAGGGATATGCAACAGTATATATAAGATGATGCAGGGAGTAATTTAAACACTCACAATGAAAAGTTCAAACGTATGGATGTTTGTTAGACAGAGAAATTAGGGAGAGAAAGGTAGAAATTGAAAGGACGAGAGAGAAGAAGAAGAGGGAGAGAACACCTAAAAAGAATGAATGTAAACTTAGTAAAAAATCGAAAGAACATAACATTATAAAGTACAATTCAAATATCCAATAGCAAGACAGAAGACTTCTGAATATTTTGGGAGGCAATTTGAATATGTAAACAGCTTGATTTAAAATGTATTAAGTCACTTTCAAAATGGCGTTCAAAGTTGGTAGTCAGATTAAATAATTATGATTTACAGTGGAACAGGAGAGTTCTGAGACACATGTAGGTGTTCGCGCTTTCCCAAACGAAGGTATTTCGTTTTACGCGAATAAATAAATGTTCGCAATATTTGACTATAATAAAGCTTTAATTAAATGTCTAATTTGCACACACACTGTAGCTTATGCTAATTATATTAAGATATAGCTCACGAACACAGAGACTCTCGCACACGAGACGCACTCTTCAACCACCACGTTAACACTGGTTGAGCACGGGGCTAGCCTCCCCATCCTCAGCTCTCACCCCTCTAAGAGGGTACCGTTATTTACAAGAAGCCAAGCTTGTGGCTAGAACAAGCAACATTTGAAAATAAGCCCGTTAGACGGCAGAAAAGAAAAAAAAGAAAAAATGAGCAGGGCAGAGAGGCCCAAACAGTAGGATAAAGTCAAAAGGTTAACACATGCTTTGTCTGTGCGTGGTTTGGTCGCAAATTAGGGAAGGTTTATTGAGCATACTGGTTTGGAATACATTGTAAAAAATCCGGTAGGTACCGAAGGCTAAGCCTTCCATTAGAGAACACTGATGCAAGTTGCATATACAATTAAAATGAATTAATGATATTTTTGTGCTAAATTTCTAACCGAAAGAGTCAAGATTACGAGTACAAACTGTATCAAAATGAAAAGTTATAAATGTTCAAAATCAAAATTGCGATGTTCGTTGTGGGCATAACAAACTTTACATGTTCCACATTTTAAACTTGAATAAAGGATATTTAATATTATGTTGATAAATTAGACGTTGAAAACGAATTAGTTTCTACTAATTTCTGAAACATTATCTGTTCCGAACATACCACTCTGGGTTCCACCTATTTCGAATATAACGTTCTAATGATTACAACACTAATGAACTAGTGTTTACAACAATCCTCAGATACAGAATAAACACACTCTCGCACAACGAGATAGAATGTTTGTATAGGAAATTGAAGCAATGAGTAAGTGAAAAAGATAAAGATGAATAGAAAGAGAGAAAATGAGAAAGAGACGAAGACATAATAAGAAAACGTCAAGTAAGAGAGAAAGAGAAAAGTAAAAATGAAAAACATGAAAACTACATTATCATTATGCTAAAGAACACACACACACACACACACTGTTTACTCTGTGATTCACGCCAATGATGTTTCGTAGTTGTAGAACTGGAGATGAATCTTTGTTTATAATCTTCACATTATGCGAAAAAACAGCTATTTTGTTAGGAATCAAACCCGCCTTTAGATTGAAAGTTAGAAACGATACCAATAACTCCACAGATCACGCTGCCCAGAAATTGCTTAAGAAATGGTATAATGCTTTTTTCTGACAATTATAACATAAAAAGTGAATACTTCAGGTCAGTGATACTGACATGTTCTTGTTTGTCCTGTTAACGCCCATAGACTTCATTTTGGCTTTCCCAACGAACATTCGCAGATTCCAATGTTACTTCCACATTCTTAAGTCGGCTTTTATTGTGAAAATTCGTTGTTTTGATCACTTTCTTAAAAAAAAGTCGCTAGAAAAGGATCTCAACCCACGCTACCTACTTTTATTGAGATGTCTACCACTTTACCACTGGATCATACTGCCAGCCTTAACCGCCGGGGAAACATTAAAAAGCCTTTTGGAGTCGTGGAAGAGCGTTCGTTTGCCATGCGGAAGCCTAGTGGTTCGCTTCCAGGTCAACAAAATCTTTTTTTTATTTTTCTCTAGTATACGTGCAGATGTTATGTGTTGCACTATTCCTTTGGCATGTAATGTTGGAGTACTCTACCATTTTTGGTTTTTCATTAATCTTCTCCTTTTTCCTCATTTATTTAAAATCTGCTCAGTTACATACCATGTTCACATGCAGGAGAGGAACGAAAATGATATAACCTGCATGCAAAAAAAGATAAAATGGGAGACTTAGAAAAATAGCTTGAAGTATGTTGTAGGAGGTAAAGGCGTATATTTAATTAATTAAATTGTCAATGATCTATAACAATACCAAAAATTATTTGGGAAATTAATTATGTATAAATGTTATAAATAGATAGAAACGTGAGTTGTAAGAGATAAAATTCATTATTAATAAGCATACAGTTTTAGCTGCAGTTAGAGTGTTTCTGGTATTTAGAAAAAAGGTACTTATACATCTCCAATGAATCTGGACCTCGGGGTGTATGAAATGTTAGCATACACGCAGTCACGCATTCTATTCCCTCGGGGTCTATAGAACTAAATTAATCGGAGTCCACTTTACTAAAAACCGTAGGTTCCATCCTTAGAAGGTTGTTTAGGACGTTAATGTCATTCAATTAATCACTCCATTGAAACTAGACCATTCGAGGAGCTCTTCGGCATTTGCAAGTATTGATGTTTTTATTCAGATAAAATAGATCTGACCCTTTCACATTCAATACTGAGAAGGCTTGGTCCGCTCAGTCTGACTCGAGTTATAAAATTACTTAGATAGCATTTTGTAAATCTCAACTTTGTAAATGAGAGCTTGATGACACCCAATCCACTGAGATCTCTGGGTGCTACCTATGAGTTCTATTGAACGATATTGGAGTGCTCGATTGCATTACGAATCTACTGACTGTATGAACTGTAGGGAACATCTAATTATTACACGTACACTAACAACGCCGGTTCAGGGTGACGTCAAGTACATATCGATGAAGATGAATGAGGACCACCTAAGGTCTCGGCCCCGCCTGCTTGTAAGGCCTTGCAGGCCCTAACGTACAAATGTTCACATATACATTTGGATAGTGAACTTTTATGTTCACATAAATAAATGTTGCATTACACTTGCGAAACTATTATTATTATTAATCCTGCAAATGTAATGTAACCCTTTATATATTATTATTTTTCATACTGCTAACCGTTCTCTTCCAGGAAAGACTGTTCGCTATTTAGAGCTGTCCACTATTTAGAATTACACATTGAAAGTTTCCTTAAACGGCCACAAGCAAGTAGAATAAGAAAACGCCGTGAATCAAATTACTACACGAGTCTTATCTAAACAACTATGCATTAATTGTAGCAAATTTACTCTCTGTAACAATGTTAAAATATGTTTAATACAATTTGTTTCTTGTTTCAACTTGAGTTTTGTTATTTATTTTCCGGTTGTTACTGACTCGGAGAACACTTGGCTTCCTACTGCAAATTCAACCTCTGCGGAATACAGAAAGAAATAAACCTTGACAACTTCCTCTGATTGCAGGAACGATCCTGAATTTAAAAGCAGCCAGCGCAATCCCTGCGGCAGAGATGTTTATTGCACGTGGTTGTTGTACCTTTGATTCCCATGTTTCACGAGTTCAAATCAGGGAACTTCTAGAACTTTTAGCTTTTTTTCACCACATCGGAAAGGTCAATTTTTGTTCCCTACGAATTGGGAAATAGTGTTCACATTCAAAATAACACAAATTATGGTGGCGTTATTTACTAAATGCTAATGACAGAATTCCGGAATGCACGTGTTGCGAATTCCGGAATTGACTTCGAAGCTCAGCAATTTGTAAAAATATTGTTATTGATGATCTTCTGTAATTGTATTGGAGGGGTTAGAGGTAAAATCTTCATGTGTCTTCGTGATAAGAAAATGATTTACATCTGAAAAATATTTTAAGCAGAAACGTTTGAAAATGACCACCATATGCTGACCTCGTTCGCTGTAGAGTAGCTTTTATTTTAAAAGAAAACATTGTCAAGCTCTCCGTGTTCGTTCTAAATATACTCCGCTATTGAGAGAATTTCTGTCCATAATATTCAATGCTATTCTAGAATTGAAAACTATCCAGTAGTGGAAGTTTCACTGTAATAATAATAATAATAATAATAATAATAATAGTTATTTTTATAAGCTGCCTTTATAACTTGCACGGCGAAATTGCAGCAAGTTATCGATTCTTCCATTTTCCTGGATTTTTTGTTATTTTGGATATTAGGGGGCACTAATTTACCTAAAAGTATTTATAAATGAATATACTTTGGTGTAACCAACTTACAGGAAGTTGTTTCCAAAAATCAGTTCTAAACCTGAACTTTTACCAATGTTTTAAGCTAGCAGGATGGTACTGTATTAATGTAATTGACTACTCAATACTAAAGCTAGCTAACATAGGTTTAAACCCTGTTGAAGCCAAACTTTTCTACAACGCGATCGTGAACAATCGAAGAGTGGCTCCCCATACTAAATGTCGACTCCTAAAGAACATGGAACAAAAGCCACCGAATTGCTCGCCTACGGTGGGAAACTTCCTCAACTTGTAGACACTTGTGTCACGATAGAGAAGAAGATGCTTTACGAATATTGATTGGAAAAGGCAAAATAGAGTCCATGGGCCAGAACAGGACAATTAAAAACATACCATTGACTTGAAATATTCATTTTCATCTTATTAATTTTAGTAAGAAAGAATATACCATTTATTGAGCTGCCTTTACGCAGCGTAACATATGAAGTAATCGCTTTAGTTTCAGAGTTTCAGTCTGAAGACGAGGTTTCGATTCTAAGCAAGATATTTATTCTCTCCCATAAAATGAAAGCTGTAAAAAGAGTCATCTCTGGTCGGAGAACTGTGAGCTATCATTGGCGATAATCAGAGAGTAAACAGCGTGTATGTTCATTAGCATAATGATAGTGTACACCAGTGTCCAAAAATAAAAGCAAAACGAAGAAATCTCTACAGAGGTAATATATCTCTTGAAACACTTGGTGTTACAGGAAGGCATGCATGAGTAGGGTATACAACGAAATCAAAACTGCAAAGAAACAGCATTTATACTTGAAAAATACACAACAGAGTTCAATTTCATGCTTGCAAAGTCACAAACGGATACAAGCCAGAATTATAATAATACGATCAGAAAACTAAATAAAGTGAGAAACCCCCAAAATGGAGCTTAATAGGGTCACCCCTAGCAACGGTACAAGTCTGACAACAATGTTGCATAGTACGGACAGGTGCAGCGAGAAGATCTTCTGGCAGTAGCTCACATTATTCATGCGGAGCTATTGCGAAAGCATCAAATGAGATGGGTGGCCGTGATCGCGAAGCAACTTCCCTTGCTAGGTTGTCCCAAACATGTTCAATTAGATTTAAGGCCGGTTAACGCACTGGTCAGTCTAAAAGTGCTATAGTTCCAGTTTCAAACAAGTCGGCCACCAATACACTCTATATGAGGGCGGGAATTGTCACCGACCAGGAAGAAATTTTCTCCCACTTTCTGCCTTAAGTCTCTCAAATGTACTGTCAAGATCTGACCGCGATATATGGTAGCAGTTTTGCCTTGTCCATTCACATTGGTGGTTTCGCGTAGAGGAGTTCTTCAGGTGTTGTTAATGCTGGCCCACAACATCACCCCGCCACTTCCGCATTGATCACGTTCGATGAAGGATTATATCCTGTTCCCTGTTCTCCCCAGATGATGCACCGTCGAGAATCAGACTATAGAGTGAACGGCGACTCATCACTGAATAATAGAAACGTCCAATTTTTATCTGCCCAGTGACTGTAATCTCGACAGCATTGTAAACGATTACTTCTCTGATCAGTGTTCAAAGACACACACACTACTGGTCACCTTGCATACATTCGTCTTTCCCCTAACCTTCTATCCACAGTTTTCCGATGTATCTGCCTTCCTGGTGCAGCAGCGTGGTCTGATGTCAGTTGACGAATGCTACTCCAATTGTGTCGCCTGGCTTTTATCAGCAAATAACGATCTTCGCTTCCACACGTAACTCTTGGGTGTCCATGACCGGTCTTCTGGACATGTCTTCAGTGTCAATCAACAGTCTCCAAGGACGATTAACCACTCAGGAATTCACCATGAGTTATTTGACTACTTTGGTCTGTGATTGTCCATCTTCAGGTCTTAAAATGGTTCTGAAGCATAAAGGGTCATTTAACAAACGTTTTATAGTCATTTCTAAGCTGCTTAGTATCATTGGTATCATCTGTCCTTAAGAAACACTGATAATCAACACCTTCGTATACTTTAGTAGATGTCATTTTTACAGCCTACGGCTGCAGTCGCTTGCTATACTAGCTTCAACCCTTCGTTTCTACCATTAACTATGTCTTTCTACATTACAACGAATAGAAATATGTTTTTAACCATGCATAGATATTTTATGACATTTTGAAACAATTATTTATCACTTTTTGTAAATTTTGCTTTAATTTTGGACACTAGTGTAGTTTGCACGTTTATTATTGGTATTTCTCTCTCCCTCTATTTCTTACCATTTCCTTAAGATGTTCTCGTCTCTTTTTTCTTCTCTCTTTCTGTTCATCTCTATCTTATTCTTACTCATTGCTTCTCTCTCCTATACATTCTCTCTCTTTTTGTGCGTGTTTATGTTTATCCCATTTTTTCGGATTGTTATAAACATAGTTCATTAGTGTTGTAATTATTACTTACTTACACTATGGATTACGAAAATAGCAAGTTCATCGCCGTAGTAACATACGCTAGCCATAGGTTTCAATCTTTGGCAAGATCAAGCCAGTTTTCATCACAAAAACCTACTTCATGAAGATTTCTTCTAATATTTTCCTCCCAACGATCTCTTTTCCTTCTATTTTCCAACCGAGATGGAACAGCGTCTTCGCTTTTTTCCCATTCGAGCTACATGACCTGCCCATCTTAGTCGTCGTGTTTTCATTATTCTCACAAGATCGGGTGTCGTACAGTCCATGAAGTTTTTCAGTATGCATTCTCTTCCATTCTCCAATCATCTAGGCCCGTTTATCTTTCTCAAAACTTTATTTTTAAACATTTCTAATTTATGTTCATCTGCTAGGGCCGTACTCCAACTTTCGCAACCGTAAAATATTACAGGCAGAATAATCATTCTGTATATTTTCAATTCAATCTTTCTTGATATTAATCGCGAGGCTATGAGTTTCTGGACTGAATAGAAACATGCATTACCCGGTACTGAAAGGTTTTTAATTTCTTCCATGACGTCGTATTTGCTTGTTGCATATGATCCAAAGTCCAAACTATTAAATTTGTTAATTTTCTCCATGTTCGCAGTGTTAATTGTTTAGAATTTCCTGTGATTCATATTGTTATCATTAATTTTGTTTTCTTTATGTTTACCTGTAAACCTATCTCATCGGAAGCTTTTACTCACAAGGGAAGTCGGTGAAGTGGTACGAATGGATCTGCATGTGTTATATATCGTTGGAAAGGTCACATCGAGTACACGTCGATATATCTCGCTTGAATGGGGCCTGTAGGAGGCGTGGAGACCATTTGAAGATCCGAACAATGCACATTTAAAAGGTGGCTGATTACGAATCTGACATCACATTTGTAAAATTCAAAATGGCGGATCCACCATGACGGACACACATTACAAAAAAAACAAGGTATGGATCTGAAATTGGGTATATAGAGATAGTCGACGGCGCTAATTATGAATCTGATACCAAAATTGTAAAATTCAAAATGGTGGACAAACATTACAAAAACAAGCTATGGATCTGAACTGAGGTTCGGACCAACAATATACGTGGACAAACGTAATTTTCTAGCTGAAAGCTCTACTGTATACTACAACAAACTCCCTCAATATCATCACGAATCAGCTGCCCCTACTTGCCCCGTTATGTACTATACGTATTTTTCTACTACGTATGTAATCATCACATATGCCCGTTTCGTACATTTTTTTTGCAATCTTTGTCCGCCATATTGAATCCACCATTTTGAATTTTACAATTTTGGTATTTGATTCATAATTCGACTATCTCTCTATAACCAATTTCAGATCCATAGCTTGTTTTTATTTTTGTAATTTGTGTCCGCAATGTTGAATCCGCCGTTTTGAATTGTACAAATGTGAAGTCAGATTCGTATTCAGCCACCTTTTCAATCTATACACCAAGTCTCATACAAATTGAAAGACAGCATACTATTTTGTCCACGTTTTCTGGTGTTTCGGGGCGTACATTGTTCGGATCTTCAAATGGTCGTCACGGCCCCAACAGGCCCCATTCAAGCGAGATATTTCACGTGCAACGTGCTTGTGAGAGCGCTGAAGCACACCCTAGCTTTTAGAGGCCTCTATTTGGTATATTAAATCACTACTTTTATTAAATTTCCTAAAGAGTACATACATAAAAAAGTAAATCTTCTTTAAAAAAAAGTAACGGTAAAGTGTGTGTGTTACCTATAGTTCACGCTCTGCGCCTGCGCGACAGCATATGTTGACGTGCACGTAAGTGCAGTGATCGCTGCACGTTGGACGTACACGTAGACCAATATTAAAGATTTATCCCCTCCTTTATAAGCCGGAACTCTTATTGAGGTTTTCCATTCCCTTGAAAGCTCCTTCTTTCAACATGTAGCATTTATCAATTTATGGAGTTCCTTGATTAGTGCCTCTAAAAGATTCCTCCCGTTAAAATTAATTTGGCTAGAAAATTATCTATTTCTAGCGACTTGAAATTTTTCAGTTTCTCTACCGACATTTCGACTTCGATCTCGCTAAGTTCAGGTATCCACGGTTCTGCGATATAGATTTCAAATTGTTCGCTTTGTCCTTCCTTGACGTTTATCGGAATAAATTTTCCAACAACGGTAATTTTAGTAGGATCCGCCTGAAGATCTCCGCGTTCCTTTCTAATCATCTCTAACTCGGCTGGTAACGTTTTCTTAACCCCTTTGCACAGATTTAATATATTATTGGTCTTGTTTTGGGTGTTTTCGATATTTTCCTCTACCTGTTTAATATTCTGCGTCATATATTCTCGCTTTTAGTTCTGAACCGTGGTGTGGTTTTTCGTTCCGCGTTACAGTAGTAATTTGTAATTGCTTCGCTTTCATTATTTAGGCATCCCTGTTTTGCTTGTTTTCGTTCCTCATGAAGCTTAAGGCATTCTTCATCAAACCAAAGAATATTTTTCTGTCGTTTCTTCTCATCTACACGTTTCCTCCCTGCGTCCTTCTCTCCATCACGAATTCCCTTCCATAACTTACTTACATCAATTTACTATTAATTCCATCTAGTAGGGGATTATATGTCATTCCGTGACAGATTTCGTGAAAATTAGATAGGAGGATGCTCCTTTAATTTAGAACTCCCTCCTGACAACTAATTTCCATGGTGTCACCCTCTGATGTGCTGCAGGTGGGACTGATGACGTCATCAACTTGGACGCCGACAAGAATCAGAAAACAAGTCATATCTCAGTTATTTGTCGCGCGATTTTTTTTGTGTATTAATTAAATTTACTATTAAAAAGGATATTACACAAGTTACTCTAAAATCTGTGGGTGCGAAGTATTTTTTTATTTAATCCAAGAATAACTTTGACAGAATTAATCTAAATTTACTCCGTTGCCTGTAGTTTTAGGGTAAACTGTCTAATAATATTTTATACAGGTAATTTTATTCTCTTTAAAATGAGCTATAATACAAGAAAATCGGACAAGAAATACTTGAAATATGGTATGTCGTCTAGTCTAGTTCGAATGAACTTGACAAGTACGTTCGAATGTAACTGAACGAAAAGCTTGAAAAAGAGTTTTCCTGGTCAGACTTTGGGAAGATTATATGGCATCCTGATTTTCTTATACTGCATTTATATTGCATACTCAGAGCTCTTGTCATGACTAGCGACTAGCAGTTATAATGGCTAAATTTAGTGTTAAATTAGACACGTCTAATGGTTGTAATTGATATTCGGTATTATTTAGTCCGATAAGAAAATGGTCTAAGATGTATTTGTCGTGAAACTTATCGAAGATGCCTGTGTTCTTAATTTGGTTACATATTCCAGAATAGGCTGACAAGATCCTTGTTCTAATAGAAAAACATATTTTCTTCTGATCTCAAGTAAACTATTATCAATTAATGTGCCAAAAGTTCTTAATAACCCTTGCATTCGCTTAATAAGGCAATTACTCAAACGTTACTAGATAAAATAACTTTGTTCAATAGTGTTCTAACAACTTCATGTAAATCTTTTCCTATATTTGTTTGAGAATGCGCTTCGAAAATAGATCATCCTCGTCCGCCAGTGTTATTAATTAACTAGAAGAATAATATACATACCATTTAACAATATGGTTGTTACTCTAAGTTAGGTTAGGTTTGTAACGTGTATTATTTTGTTATTCAAGCGAATTCACAACTCAAATTAAATTACCGAGTAAGTAAACTGATTGAAATATTTAATTGATATTCCATATAGCTCTCATCGACATTTACTGTATAAAAGACAAGATCATGTGACTTAGTATGTAATTTACACTTAAACATGTATTATCTTCCAATGTATCAGTAGTTGTTGACATTGTTGAATATCAGCACAAGCTTTTTTATTATTTATCAACATCATAAAGCACATTTATACCTTTACAATATAATTACCTTCATCTAGAAGTAGTTGGACAAATATTCAAGAATATTTAAACATTATATTTCAATCAATACTTCAAAATTACATTTCACTAAAAAAATAAAACCACTTCCATTTTACGATTTTAGGTATTCGTATTAGTATTTTGTAATCTAGCGAGGAAATGGCTAATTATGCTAATGGCCATCCATTGCACTTTCGTTTTATTAATTGCTGTTTTATAGTAATATTTATAATCTAATACAGTTTTGCAGTCTAACAGTCTTAATAATTGATGTTTTAAGGTCAGTTATTTATTGGTTGCTATGGTTTCTGTCCGCCATCGCTGTCAGTCACTCTAAACTCTCTTGTCACTGTAGCATTTGATGTTGTTATCACAGTTAATTTTGAATTTTCTTTATGTAAAACTTATATAAAACACTGCAACACTTTATAACACTACTGAGTAAATTTTCTTGAAGGAAGGGTAGAAAAAACTTTGTAATATTATACAAAATGCACAGGAGATTTCAGCAGCTTTCTTCTAGTTTGCCGCCATCTTGCCAATCTCCTTTACGATTTTAGGACAACATACGAAAAGTATTCAAGAAATTATTGCTCTTCCCAAGCAATGCTAAGTATGGCTTTTGGTCCAAAATGGAATGATTATTCGTTTGCTTTAATTTTATGTATTTTTACCGTTATTACAACATATAACAGTTATTTCCTGCATTATTATATTATACTGTTTCATCTTGCTTTTATTCTCACGTGTCTTCTGTCCTAGTTCATGTATATCTGAAAAAAATATGTGCTCATATTGTTGGCTGATTTTCATTACGTGGGTGAGATAGAGAGAAGAGAGAGAGATATATTTTTACCAGACACGTTTATACATTTATATGAGGTATTGGGTGGCATAGCTGCACGGCATTCAGAATCGCATTTGTTATTCGAAACGGCAGTCAAAACAATCCTGGAGACAAATTTGCTAGAGCTGTTCAACACTCACCTTCAAAAGTACTGTTAGCACACATTCTTTACGCATTGCCTATATTTCTCCTACATTTCTGCAATACAACGTAAGGTAATTTCAGGAACTTAGTGAACAATTAAAGGAAATAAACGTATACTGTGTACACAGAATGGAGGAATACGTAGTGAAACCAATTAACAAGGAATGTTATGTAAACCCCTCCCCTCTTGCGATTTCCATGAAGTTTCGTAGACTTTAGAAGGATTAAGATTAGGAGACATGTATTTTTTGATTCGGCTCAAACACTGTTTGAGGGGGCAATCCTCCTCCAAAGTTCAAGAATGGAACAATGTGGAAGTGCTAAAACAGGAAATGTCACTCTCCGATTTTCTTAAAACCTCGAAAGCTTATATTGGGGTCAAAATTAACAGACATGTATATTTTGTTTCGGCCTAAAATGGTTGAAGGGGTGCAACCCCCCTCCAAAGTTCAAGAATTCCACAATGTGGAAGTGCTGAAACACACAATGTCCCTCTCCGATTTTCTTGAAACTTTGCAGGTGTAGAAGGATTAAAATTATTTGTTTGGACCGAAAAACGGTTTGAGTGGGTACCAGCATCCAAATTTTACGATTGTAAAATTTAGAAGAGATAAAACTCAAAATGTTCATATCCGATTTTCTTGAAACTTTACAAATGTATAGAGGAATTAAACTTAAGACACACGTATTTTTTGTTGGGGCCAATGTGTAAGAATTTAGAATTTGGAATTTTTGGGGGGAAGTTTTCCGATCTAGTACTGTTACTACACAGTGACAATATTCAACGAAATAAGATTATTAATCCCTGATACATAATCAGTTTCCCTCTCCAAGATTTCGACACGTATTCCAATATGCATGGTATATGCATAAGGTTATTTTGACGAAAGGCCACCTTCATTCGAGGATCCAGTGTAATTTTGTTTTGGTGAATACATCACACATGCGATATTTATTATCCAGAACGTTGACGACCCATTTTCTGTAGAGTGCAATTACTGTGACGATTATATACCTTGAAACATTGCAAACAAACAATTTGCAATTTTCTTATTTTAAATTCTATTTTTATATTGCTTTTAAGGGAATATGAGAGACCCTGTGTCACTTTTTGAAAGAAGTAGATGTTACGTGCACGCTGGTGCAGCTTGCATAAAAGATTTGTTTATAAATATTTTGGATTTGCGAAAAAAAAATGGGATATCAGGATAGTGAATCAAAAGTTTTCCTGTTCAATTTTATGACGTGATCCATTCAACTACTCTTGTCTGGCCCTTCTGTTCATATATATCAATATCCTTTTTGTATGGGCAGCTCCTTCCATTGTCTTGTTCATACATAAAAAACTTGTCTTTTCTTGGCATGTCTGCACAATTGCAGTGACATTGGTGACTATCCCTACATTTATGCGTTATATGCGTTTCGTTACACTTTTGTGACCATCCTGACTGAGGTTTTTTCCAGGGGTTTTCCTTAGTCACAGCAGGTAAATGCTGGGATGGCACCATCAGCTTAGACCCTGGCCGACACCTTCCCGCATCCTTTCCCGGTCTGAGCTTTAGATGCGTAAAGGCCATAAGCAAAATTCAAATTAAAAGATCGGTGTAAATTCCTTTACCTTTTGCCATTTCCACATTGTGCCATTCTTGAATTTTGCATGGGAAGTGGTTCACCTTCAAACAGTTTTTGACCGAAACAAAGAAATACGTGTTTCATCATTTTAACCTCTACGAACCTACGAAGTTTAAAGAAAATCGGATGAGGACACTTAGGATAATGCCCCTTGTAAGAATGTATTATGCCACCGTACCAGTTTGAAGTGAAAACATTTTATGTTGAAACCGAAGAGAAAGTAGATCACTGCTAATACTTGTTTCTGTCGGCATAGTAGCTACATCATACATTGCTTTCAAATAGTAATTCTTTTTTTCTCTTCCATATTTCAACGAAAGGAACTGACTGAAAAGTAAACTGTACAAATGTTGGTTCTACAGGTTCCCCTGGAATGAAACACTCCGGAGATAAACTAGTGTTCCGGATATTATACAAAAGGCTATACAGCTATTCAAACGGTGGTACACAAGACTAAGAAGTATAGGTGGACATATTAGAAACAAGAAAGTCCGATGAGACGGTCAAGTTAGTATTTCATGTAAGAACACATTTTCTACTGGGGTACGGGCGCAGATACATAATTTAAGGAACTGGATTCATCATAAAGAACAGCTGCTTTCCAGAAGTTCAGAATACAGATTCCGTAAACAAAAGGCAATCCAGACAAAAGACAAAATACAGATTACGATGCATACTCGATTGTGCAACACAGTATTTATAAATATCCGTGCTCCGTCCAAACACTCTCTTGAAAAATACAAAGACACATTTTACAATGGGTCGGAAATATTATTTATCTGATTTTCAATGTATTGAATTCCCTTAAGAAATGCCATTTTTAGCATTACCGTTGAAAACCACCAACACGACGACATATGTACACAGAGCGCATGCGATCTGCAATAATTTGTGTCCAGTGACTCGTGTTCGACCATGACAGTGTCTCAAAAACACACACAACATGTTGTGGTTTTTGAGTTCCACCATAGATATTTAGCGACGGTAGTTATTCAAAACGTCCAATATCTGTTAATACCAGGGAGTACAGCAAGAAGTCGCACAAAGCTTCATCTTTTGCGTTTCCCTAACCAATAGCACAGCTGTGTAATTAAAGTACTGACCTCCTACGCAGTGGTCTCGGATTCAATTACAGTGACTTAATATTCCCTTCTTAAACTTTCGTTTTTGCTCAACATATTAATATGCCTCTAGTTTTATTATTTATATTACCTGCAGTGCCTTTCTTTATTCTCTCTTATCACATTCAATGATATAACCAAGCTCACTTTAACATTCATTGCGCTGGTTGAAACGAAATGCAAATATTGAATATGTACTTATTTGCGCTAAAATATGTATTACAGAATTGAACACTACTAAACATTCATTAGTAGTTAGTTTAAATATGTGTCCTGGGAATTGCCAAAAAGTCAACTCGCTTGCTTTCTTTGGTTATGGTTTCAATTCTCGCCGAGGTCAATTGAAGGAGTGGTTCGGAGTTCCGTGCATAGAAGTTAGGCAGCCCGATTAGGACGTTACTATTAATTCAAATTAGCTTAACATATTTTGTATACCATAATAAACGATGGGAGTTCGTACTTCTTCAAATTTAAAATTCAAACAAATAATCCAGCTAAGTACGAAATTGTACATATTTGTGACAATAGATTAACTCCTTATTCATTCAATAAAATACACTACTTTAGATCATTAGGAAAATCAAGATGTCCTTCCCAATATGTGCTTATTAAAGTTATAATAATAGTTCTCCAGAATATTTTCATAAGATTAGAGTATTATGAAAGTACACGCTGCATGAACAAAATCCAAATTCAAGTTAGAATTTTCATATTTATTTATTTATTTATTATACCTACATCAGAGCTGTTGGTCCAATCACAGTACCCTAGTAATGACGTTGTAGCATTGGAGAGACTATAGCCGGATGTAGCCGAGCAGCAGTCAAACCAAATATCGGCCCAATACTAGACCAGTACCGGCGAATATCGATTAAGTTTGGTCGAGTATTGGACCGTTATCATGTTCTGCTCGGGTAAGTCCGGCTATAGTCGCTCCAGTATTAATACGAGTACAACTGCATTGCATTGTAGGGAAGTGAGTTGAAACGTGTCACCGGGTCAGTCGGTTCATTCGAGTTAAGTTTTGGACTAGGTTACCGGGTCTATGCTTCGGACCCAATCTGACTCAGAGGGAAAAGCAGAGTTTTTAATTATTTCCTTGCGTTTGAACAGTGTTTCTTTGGTGGGCAAGAGGGACCGGAGATGTTACCCCCAGAACACGAAACATACGACGTCGAAAATTCCTAGTTTATTATAAATCCCAGACAGAGGCAAGTGGGTCACTCGGATCAAACTTCGGACCAGGTCACCGGATCACCATCAGACTATGTAGCCCACTATTTCGGTATTCGTATTTCCGAACTACCTAAAATTTGTCATATTTTTTAAAGAAAAAGAAATGGTTTATGAATTTCACTTATTTATGGTCTTTTGACATCTAAGGCTCAGGCCGGGATAGGGGAGAAAAAAGGATGCGGGTAAGTATTTGGCGAGGATCGAAGTTTAAGGTGCCATCCCGGCATTTGCTTGAGGAAAAACCTGAAAACACCTAAACAGCTGCGATTGAACCCACGACCTCCCTGATACGCTCTACCACAGAGCTATAGTGGCTCGGTTTGTTTGCTTTGTGTTATTCACTCATCAAATGGTCTCTAATAGATGCCCATTGTATTAACTTCTTGAGAAATGAACTTTTAGAACTGAAATGTTCCTATCTTTAATATTGTTGTGGAGACGAAAATTTATAGGAATATTCTGCTAAGAAGGTCACCAGACCTAGCTGACTTCTTCGAAATAAAAATTAGCGAAATATCTATCATCTTATGTGTAAAACTAATTTTGAACACAAAGTGGAATGATAATCTTCTTATAGTGCATAAATTATGGGAGTCATTTGTAAGCATCCTGTAATGGGTGTAGGACGTAAAAATAAATATAGCCTTATGATATCAAAATATGTAAATTATTCTTTTCCGTTCCTCTGCACATTCGAAATAATTATAGAAATGCATGTATGCGAGAGATGGAGAGATAAAATAGGACATTAAGATGTTTGTTTACTTAACTGCCTATATGAAAGTATAATTCTAAAACATTAGGTTTCAAACAAACGTCTTAAGTGCTAACAAGTATTAAGATTCAAATATCCAATTCTTTTGGTGAAACTGAAGTATTAACTGTGGTAATATCAATTAATAAAATAGGATAGGTTAAAAGTGAGCTAGGGGTGAATCTGAACGACTGTAATGTTTCGAAAGAGTATGAAGCCCTTGAAGTGAGCAGTGACGAGCGGTCTAGTGTGAGTGATAGTTCATGGTGTTGTGTAACTTCTGGGAGAATCAGAATTAGATGAAACTTTACGCGCTGTGGAGGGAGTGGATTGTGTAAGTGAGTGAAAACATTGTTTATTTAAGTCTTGTTATAAAATGATGATTTATGTGCGTAATGTTTGAGTTCTTTACATTACCCTCCAAGGTCCTTTGTTGTTTTAGAGCAGGTAGGTACGTGCATCATCAATTTGGCGACATAGCAGTTGCGGCGAACCGCGTGTGGCTTGTATCAGGACAATGAAAAGTTTTTCTTATTCGTGCATCGTGGGGTGACTCTCAATGAATAACATGAGGTTATTCTGAGGAGCTTGCAAATTTCTTCCAAGACACACTAACAAGCGAAGTATTTGGGTTTGATCAGGATTTTTTGATAAGACATCGTATTCGCACCCCGATCATGATATAACTGCATGCATTATCAGCATCGGGTACAAATATGTATATGAAGTCTTATCAAAAAAGTCTTGTTCGAACCCAAATACTTCCCTTGTAAGTGCATCCAATTGTTAGAAGTGCCCACAGAGTACAAGAAAGTTACAGAAGCTTCGGAAAGGTACAGGTTGTTGATTTTGTGGAAGATTATGCGTTGAACCATGTCCAAGTATTCTAAGTTAGTGGATGTAATTTCATGCTGCAAAACCAACCAAAATATTGGTGTGATCTGAGGTGACAGGCCAGAGTGTCCTAGGTTCCGGGTTCGAATCGCGACTGGAGCATGGATGTTTGTAGCTTTTAGAAACCTAACAACTAGAACAATCGAGATGGGCTGAAAAAAATAGTTACTGAAATGGCCTCAAAATACGAGGATTTTATTAATTTTGTAAAACATTGTTTCATGTTGCATACAAATGTTGGTGCAGAGGAGAACATATATTTATTTGTCGACGATGCTTCAAACAGCAAGTAAACACGTCAGTCAATGTAGGGTTGGCTCATGTAGTGAAGTGTATCATATAGAAACAAGAACTGCGACCGTTATTTGTGGAGAAAGTTGTTCATATTGACTGCAAGCAACGCAACCTCGTGGAATGAAGTGTAAATAATGGTGCGGTTTATTTTTTGCTTTCCCAGCGTGGGAACCAGAATTATTACATTGGACTGTTATTGAGTATAGCTTTGAACTTTAGTTATGTGATGTCCAGTTCATTGATCATTTTTATGCATCGTAAAACCTACGATTGTGTTGCATTTCATAGACAAATATAAAATATGTATGTATGGCCGACTTTATTTATGTGTTCATCATTCCCACCCAATAGTATCATTTGCATGCCTTTTATTCTAGATATAATTTGAAAGACACCAACCATCGAAAGATAAATTAGTTCATACGATATAGCATGATAAGATGTAGAGAGTACCAACGTTTAAGATCAATATTAAACAGGGTAGGAACTAGAGGGGGTGAAACGTCGAGCTTTACAGGAGTGAGACAACGGCAACTTATAAGAAGTCATTCCATGTGAAATTAGGCAATTTTAATAGAAATTGTTGCTCGACAATTTTGAATATTTTTCATATTTGTTGCGTAGAGAGCCCTGCTATTAAGGAGCTCAAAACAATTTTTATTTTATTTTTATCAGCAGCCATTTTGAATCTAGACTCACTTTCGTTCACTGCTCTATGATAAATTAGATGTTTTCAAGGGCTTCGAAAATAGAAAACACTGCAGTCCTCTCATTAAAGGTTCTGGTTATTCAATGGCTGAAACAGATATATTGGGATTTTAGTAAATGTATAAAAATATCCGAAAATATTTTTGAAGTCTTACCAGGCCAGAAATCCTGTCTTACTCATGAGCATAATATATTTTATGGACCAGTTAAAGGGACTTTGGGTTGAAACCACAAGTCGTAATTTTTTGTGAAAGAATTATTTCTAGTGTTTTTTCCAGAGATGTAAGAAGAAAGTTTGACTTTAACGTCCTTTCTATCATTTTTTGGGGCTCAAAGTTGAAAAAATCGAACTTTCTGAGATTTCAAGGTCAAATTACCGAAAAGGGGGCCAGATCTTATGTGAACAGATAGATAATTCTTGCTCGGTACTTCTTTACGCTGATGACTGCAAAATTATTAAGACAATTAAATCTACTGAAGATACTTTCTTCCTTCAAGCCGCTATAGATTCTGTTGAAATGTGGTGCAATAATTGGTTACTGAAAGTCAATCCTTGCAAACCTGCTGCAATGCGTTTCTCACTGAAAACCCATAACACAAAATGTACGTACACATTAGCCTCATCATATATACCATGGGTAGAGAATTACAAAGACTTGGGTATCATATTTGATGAAAAACTCAATTTTACTCCTCATATTGAATTCGTAACCTCTAAAGCACTCAAACTTCTTGGACTTCTCTACAGGTTTACCGATATTAAAGATTTCAGAGCTCTTCGGTCATATTTTCTCACTTGTGTACTTCCTACTATTGAATACTGTTCATCTATCTGGTCTATGGCTTGTGAAACCAATTTATCTAAATTGCACAAAGTCCAAACTTTCTTTATCCACAATGTACAACACAGGGTACCCTACCTCCAACACAAATCTAACGTAGACATTTTGAATTCTCTTGACTTAAAAAAACATAGACACACGAAGAAAACTAAATGACTTAAAATTTCTTTATAAAATAATGCAAGGCACACTCAGGACTAACGACCTTCTACTTTTTAATCTAAGTTAACCCAGACCAAATTCTCTTTCACAACATCATTTCTACCTCTCAAAACCGAGATGGTGTTTGGTCCAGCGATCTTTTGTATATAGATTACCACATTTTTACAATACATAGCTCAGTTGGTTAGCGCATGCAACTATTAATTTTTTATACTTTCACCTAAGGCTGTTCGAATCCTATCAAATGCCGTGTTTTATTTTACTTCACAAAACGCAAGAGTAACTTCAATGTAAAAGTTTCAATTTACTTTTTTGTTTCTTACATGCTTTTATTATTATTTTTTACAATGACATATTAAAACTATTCAATATATTCACGGGCTACAAGTACGTTAAATTGTTAACAGATGGCAGTAACGAACACTATTAATTCATGTGCTTTTAAGTTCTTGAAAAGTACTTCACTAGCATTCATTAAAAAAGTATACGATTGTCGGATGTAAAAACCCACATTTTTTACAGAAAAAAAATAGGTAATTCTTTTTAAATACAAGAGTTCTAAAGAGCATTATTAGAAGATATCTTATGATTTAATCATGAAAATGAAAAAAAAAAAGAGCTGATATAAATTAGTGTTGAAGCTACCAAACTATATCAATATCTTAAATAGTATTAAAAGTAAAAATCAATTTTAAATGAATAAAACGAACTAAATGACGTGTTAAGGCATACAGAAACTCTATTCACCACTTATACTATTTCTTTCGATCCATTTTTGCGATCTCTTTTTAACAATACTAACAAATCAAATACCATCTGTATGTCAATGACAAGCAGTCAGAAGACTTATTACGTCATAACATGGCGGGGCCCGATTAAGCGCAAGGCTCAGACTCTTTTGAAGCAAGTCTTTATAACTCTTGATAAAATCATCACAGAAAGAAAGGAAAATGTTTTCCGTAGTCTGCTTTAATAGAAGAATTTTTTATTGCAATAAAAAAATACTACCGGAAATGTTCATTGTGTTCAGTTGCAGTAGTAAAGCTTCAGTGTCGATCAAGGCAGGTCCATTTTAGCCCCTTGCTGTGATGCAGGCTCTACGTGGGAAATACATGGGTGTGCCCATAAATATTAAAGTCAGTGTGTTGCATGAAATGTATTAGTTTGTCGTGGAAGCAATTTTAACCATTTGAATAAAGCGTAGGATAATGAAGCAGATCTTCTATTTATGTACACTACATTGGTATTTTAAAGTAAATTGTGCATTATTAGATCACCTTAGTTAAAAACAATGACAGAGGAAACTTAAATTTACGTCATTTATGATGTATTTCCCATTACTACTTTTACTCATGATTTGAGAGCCTATAACTTCTATATCACTTTGAACCACAAATGAAAACTTACAGGTTATGTATAGTACTAGTAGGAGTATTGATGAAAAATAAAAACACTAGTTTTCTACTTGGTCCTCCTTTTCGGAAATTTGACCTTGAAATCTCCGAAATTTCATTTTTTTTAGCTTTGAGGCCCAAAAAATGCTAGGAAGGACGCCAAAACCAAACTTTCGTCTTAGTTACATAAGTAGTGGTGGTAAATTTATGTCTTCGAAGTTCGTACAACTCCATTTCTCAACCTCTATAGTGCATTGTTTTGATTGTACTTTACTTATCAGTGGCAGTATGCTCCAGCCGGTAAGACGATGAATATCTAACTAAACGATTTGTGTTCGTGTTCCTCTTGGGACCTCCTTTTACTTTTTCCGAGTATAACTCAAAACAGAATGGTGAGTTAAGTTACTGAAAATTTCCATACAGTTAGTTTGTTTGGCATTTTCCGGAATGTTTCTGACAAGTTTATTGTTAAGTTGATCAACAATGTGGGGACAACATCATTGTCTCATATTGGCCAAAGTGGGCAAATGTTTGCAATTCTATCTGGGACCCATGTAGACATCGATATGAGCCTATATCGAAATTTCATTTAGGTCTCATTGGCCAACATGGTTGTGCTACACCGGAAAGTATTTGAAGGTCCGCTTGGTGTGAAGAACATTACTTATACATCATTGTTGACGTTGCGATGTCTTTACCTACGCACAATCTGTTACCATAAACACAGACATTATAGTCGTGTTCTCTTATATCACAAAATTCAGTCGTTTTTAATGATCCATCAATTCTAAATTCTATGTATTTTATATGAAGTGATGTTGATAGTCGACTTATCAGAAGAGTTAGGAGATTTGATTTGAACATCTTTATAAACGGTATCAGCTGCTTTTAAAAAGCATGAAAAGTAATTGTATTGTGTTTAAAAAAGTCACTGATAAAACAGAGGCTTTTGCTGCAAAAAAACACCTGAAGACTCAGTCCTGAAATAAACAAAAACGAGGTGAATAACGGCTCGGGTTTAATCCAATAGGAGCTATGGATTTCATCCTATGAACAAATGTGAAGTTTTCAGAGAAATCAGCTTTCACTCACTACACACTCATCCTGGGAGAGGTTTACTTTGGTTGCTTTCAGAAATTGTGACAGACCTCAATCGCTAGTATAGGTCCGTTGACAGGTATTCGTTCGAACATTTTTAGTTTTCATACGTAAAATTAATTGTTCAATGGAACGAAATATTTCATCAGCACCAACATTCCTGTGAAATGACGCCCATGGTTCACAACAAACTGGGTATCACGTGCCTGAAGATGGCCCCCACTTTTGCGATATTTAACCGAATTTACCACCTAGTTAGTGCATTAAAAGCTAACGTTAGTGCTCTCATACTTTAGGAGTTATTCAAGATTTTTGGTGGGAGCTAATTTCATATGAAGCTATCTAGCCACCTAATTTCAATTACACAGATTATCACTAAACTTATCACATCGTTAGTGCACTAAAACGTACTAAGCACTATCGTTAGTGCTAGTATACTTTAAGACCTTTCTTAGATTTTGGTGGGGGCCGACTTCAGAAATATCAAATTCCATACTAATGGACGTACAAACAGGGGGCAAGAGGCAATAGTCAATGCACTAAGACGCACTAAGCACTAACGTTCGTGTTAACATACGTTAAGATTTATTCAGGACTTTTGGTGGGGGGCAACTTCAGAAATATCAAATTCCATACTAATGACGTACAAACATGGGGCAAGCAGCAATCATCAATGCACTAAGACGCACTAAGCACTAACGTTCGTGCTAACATACGTTAAGATTTATACAGGATTTTTGGTGGGGGTAACTTCAGAAATATCCACGGAGCAGTTGTGTAACTATCCAATTCCAAATCTATAATTAGTTTCATCGGATTATCGGCTATTCAACCCAGCATGGTCTAAAACCAATTTTGATTGCACTGGGACAACCGTTAAAAACAAGCGTATACCAGGTAATGCGCTCTTCGTAGACTTACTACATGGAGAAGAATGTGGATGAACGGACGGAAGAAACAAATTTCGAACTGAACTTCTTTCCACCAAGATTGGAGATAGATTCCAATTACTTTCGATTAAGAGCCATAATATCGCACATTTCGTTTGATGATCCAAAGCAAGGATGTCATTTCGTGGCTTCCTGTTTAAGAAGGAATGGACAATGGGAAACATATGACAAATTCGACTAATTAGCAGTCAGTCACTGCGCTGGGTTCCACCTCCTCCTATGAAGCATTTTAAGGTGAATTAGTTGAATCATGAAGTCACATTTCGTAATTTTTACTTCTTTACTGCTACCGTTATCTGTGGTAACACACTTTCCTGGTGATACCATGAGACGTAATTTTTTGTTACCTCTTGCAATGCCTGTTCCGCGAGTCCAATATAGCATTTAGAGCATTTTTTTCCATAGGAAATCTCAATACCTTAGCAACAGTATTTTCGATGTAATTTTCTGCGTACCGCTTGCTGACAAAGTTAGGTCAAATTATGCCTCAAGCAGGAAAGAGTGGAATGAAAACCTAAGAAACAAAATTGATGATATGTTGTTTTATACAGGTAACTAACAAGTTCATATGCCACTATGAAAACATACAGATATTAACTACCTATACAAATACTTGTAACACCCATTTTTTGCAATTTTCAGAAATGGTGCTACTTTTCATCATAAATATAAATTTATTTTCCGAAAACAAAATTCACTTCCGTTAGCTTTTGATACTTAACATGACAGCCTCATGACACAGTTGCTTCCAGGGCGGTAATTATAAAGAATATAGAAAAGTATTAAAGCCTTTTATTAAATAGGTAAATGATATTATGTAGTTTGCTGCCAGAGTAATCACATTCTACAGTAATTTCATGTTAGTATGTTTCTGGAACATTCGCAGCGTGAGCTGGAGGCACTGATGGGAAGGACAAATTGTTTAAGGAGAAAATTGTAAGCTTACTTTTGAATAATTGATAAATGAACGCCGCTATTCTGCTTTATATTCGTGATCAAGCGCGTCTATAAAATAATTATCATCATTATAATAGACAAGTCGCATTTTGGTTGCAAACAAGTCGTTAAGATAATTAGGCCTATCTCTAAAAACACATCTCTTTATCGTTAAGGGGATTAAGAAGAGGTAGGAAAATAGGAAAGTGAAATTGGCAAAGAGTACTTACTTTGTTTTACGCGTATTATCCTTTATTACTTCAATCACTAAACTAGACCATTACGAGTTTCGCTTATAACAATGTAGATAGGCTAAATCTTGTGGTAGTAGGTTATGGTTTAGTGGAGTACATGTCATAACACTAGAGACATACAAGATAAGTGATTAATAATCTTCTATAAAGGTGCGACTATCAGAGCATTCCACCACTATTTTATCATTCAGAGAACCACATAGCAAGACCACCTGGCAATGCCAAGCTCTCTTTACCGCTACAGCTCTTAACATCTACAGCTCTCTACGCTCAAACTCCAAACAGAAGTCAAAGTCCGAACTTTGTAGATTATCAACAATGTTTAAAAAATGTTTATATCATTAGTAAATTTATTCTAAACCAAAAACTACCAGAAATTCCAAGATATAACTACAAAACAATACTCTCTTCAACATGTATTCAGATGTATGCTGTTTTGACCTTTTAAATATTTGTTCAATGCTTTTGGTGGATATCGCTGGTTAAGTTGCGTATGTGCCCAATCAACGTCTTAAAACTAAATTCCTCCTTTATAATTTACTTTAAATTCCTTTTAAATAAAAAAATCACCCAACTGTAATATCAAGAATCAACTAATTTTAAGGATAAATTATTACAGTTAAATGTCTCCTCTCGCTACAGCCTACCACATAATTCACACAAAGGCACCCGACAATAAATAAAACTAGTCACATTCACAAAATATATATATAGTATAGGTGTGTGTGTGTGTGTGTGTGTGTGTGTGTGTGTGTGTGTGTGTGTGTGTGTGTGAGAGAGAGAGAGAGAGAGAGAGAGAGAGTGCCATATTTACATCTAGCAACTTGCTTTTGAAATGCGCGAACAAATTTGTGAAAAGTTTTTAATTCAGTTTAGAAAGATAGATAAAATTTATATATTTCGATCTTATCATAATCCTCTTCGGTAGAAACAGCTGCGTAATATGTATTACATATGCAGGAAAAAGAAAATGAAAAGTTCTTCTCAATAATATACTTCGCAAATACATACCAGCAATCTCTACTTAATTGTCATGATATTACTGGATTCGAATTCGTTCTACCAAGCACTCAGAGAAAACGAATAAAAACAGATTAATACAGACAAAGGGGAATACTATTTTCTTGGATCAACGGTTTTAATACAAAATCTAATAAGAGTGAATGTGCTGCTGTATTTGGTGTTTGTGGTTAAACGCTTCTATTTTCGCGAAACATATAGACATTACCTTTTTATTTGACTGATAGACAAACCATTCATTGCCGCTGGTTATTTGCTTTGGAATTTTTCACTTAGTGTAGATTAAAAGACACAAAAGGTCCACTAGATAAAAGAACGAAATATATCAATGGTTTTTCATTCTTTTTTATACTGCAACATACATTGCATTTCTCTAGAGAGAAAATTAAGTAGTGATGTTGGTAAAAGCTTTGATATTTATAGGTTTCTGGTATATATAGGTTTATGGTAAAATTTTGATATTTTAGAGAAGCTAGTCTCCTTTCATATATCCATTGAAAGTTAATTCCCTTAGAAACACTCACAATACAGCCATTGAAAGCTAATATGGAGCTCGAGCTTTAAACATATTATTTATATTTCCATACTTGTTTCAGTAACAAATCCATAGTCGCTTTTTAACAATGGAATCCCTCGGGTATTACACAAAGCTTTCAAGGGGGAAGGGTTCAAGCTGCGCTTTTTATGTTGACAGTAATGCTTACTTAAGACAAACAAGCGTGCACGCGACAAATTGCGCTGCTTAATTTTAATTATTAAGGTTATTTCCATCCAATTGAATGTACTAAAGGATTTTCAATTATTTCATAAGGAAATTTATATATACCGTATTAAGATGTATATATGCGTTTGTGTATCAGCTAGTAATCAGTAAAGCTCAAACGTTTCGTGCAATTTTGCTGTTTGAATGTTTCATTCAATGCAATGTGTTAATGATTTAGTATATATTTGCTCAAAACTATTTCAATGCAAATTTAAAGATTTAAACCATTATTTGGACTGCGAGGTAAAAATATACGAAATTTGTCAACCATTAAGTACTCACAAGGGTAGTGGCACTTATGTTTGCTTACAAGAGATGACAGGGAGTCTAAAATAACTAAATATTTGCTTAAACGATGTTTGAACGTTTCCAGCACTGCCAAGAATAGTCACTATTTTGTAATTCAGCTTTACAAATGATGTATTAATTGAGAGAAAGTATCACAGAAGCGAGGATCATAGTTGTTGTTGTTGCGAAAATTCAATGCAGAGATAGTACATATGGTAGAGAATGATGAAATATGTAGAACACCAAATTTTAATGTTATATGGACCATGTAGAGAGGAGCTAGGGGTCCTGAAACTTTACATTTCACGTAGAAAAACACAGCTTGTCTAACAAGCGGTGTTGTCAATAACAAAATAGCATGGTACTCAGCTGTTGTAGTTTATTAGCAGGGGACACGAAGGTCAATGACTAAAAAGTAGTCAACACACAAGCATTTCTCACAGTGAGCACATCGTGTGAAGGCAAGCTTTCCATAGTCATCCCTGAAACATTCATCTGCAAGTCCAATTTTGAAGCAATACTCCGAAGGTATTCGAAACAGTCCTAGCTGTTTACTGGTATATGCACATTCGAAAAAAAAATCAATTTGCAGCAAACTAGAAATATAAAGACGACTGAATACAGAGAAAATAGTCTCGATGGTTGATAAAATTAGTGTATGTGTAGTGTATTAGTTTCCTATAGTTTTGGAGGCAAGAAAATACGTTGTCAGGTGGTTGTATCATACCTGTTCATTTAGCTAGGATCAGCTTCTTATAGAATTCAACACCTCCAGGTACTGTTTTGTTGTGAAAAGCATCATCCTTGTTTGCTGTCTAAGGTTCACGAAAGAAGAACGTAGTCTCTACACTATTCATCACATCGCGCTATAATACCTCCTCCAGGAACACTTTTCGCCATGTTCGCTAATTACCTTCCATATTCTTTCACATTTGGTAATTCATGTGTCATGGCAGTTTGGAAATGTTCACTTGACTCCGATACGACTACATCCATAATAAGAACTGGCATTATCATATATGAATCATTTGTTGCTACAACTGAACCCATGGCAACAAATATGGTCTTGCTTCCCTGAAAGCCAGAATTTCTTCCCCACGTAATTCTTTAATCTGGATTGATCTGCATCTTTTATCTGATATAGAAAAATAATGCTCTTGAAGGGAATCCCTATTTTCATTAACAAAATGTGTGGCTTTCTGTTATACATCAGCAGCATCAACAGCAAATCGCCTGCTCACTTTATGAGGAATGCTACGAGATAATATCTTGGCTAACTTCTTTCCATACGAAGACCAAAATATGATGAGTGGTAGCATCACGGGACGCACATTTTTAGACAGAACTTAAATAAAAATTAGCTCGACATTTCTTTATGGCATTAGTTATATGCATTTGGTACGTGACGTGCTTAGAAGCGCGAAAAACAAACTGGAATTCAGCTAGCACTGTGTGCATAATTGCCATCGCAATCGATAACCTCTTGCTATCTTTCTGGTAGAAGATGAATCTCACTCCGGTAAAAGTACTGAGTTTTGGAGACTAAGAACTGTTGTATATTAATTTTCACAGCCGCCACATCAACAAAGATTTTCCGAACCGAAGAGTTCTGGAAAGCACTAAAAAGGATAGTAGCTTGTTGGAAAAGATAATTACTAGTGTTTACTAGTGTCAATTTTTTTTCCGCATACATATTCCCTAGGTTACATAGATTACTAATTCCTCATTTTGGTTACTGGTGTTTTGAAGTACGATTCTTGCGTTTTTAATAGTGTTGATAATTATTTGTATACAATGCTTATAAATTACATTTTCTTCAAAAACAAGCAAGCTAGTTTTGATGTAATCATCAGAATTTGTTTTGTACCTGGGGAGTCCTTATTAACCCATTATATCACGATAGTCGAACTCATGAAGAAACCTCCTGTGATATAAGCAACCCATTAAACAGCTGTTTGAGCGTTTTCGTCAAGATGAAACATACTATACGTGAATGTGAGGCAGATACCACACGTGCAAGTCCGTGACCAAGATCCAACCAACATTTTCTGAACGTTCAGACACTATTAATTTCGTCACTTTTGTGGAGATGTTCGTCACATTGTGCGCCGGTCACCAATACAAGAGAATAATCTCTCGTTAAGGTAAATAAGTAGAGCACCTCGACGGTGGTCGGTGACGCTGTAACTATGTCGTCTCAGGACTCTTACTTGTGCTCTTGGCTGTAATCAGATGGTTTAAAAGCATGAGTCACTACAATCTCAATATTCATTATCATTCATAGGTTGTAGCAAGTGAACGAGAAGTTCAATGTCTTGGCTAGGTGAGTCTCCCGCGAGTTTCCCAGTTTTCCGAGGGGCTCGGAATAACGGGGAAGCAGGATATAGTTGCATTGTGCCGCAACTCTATGTATGTGCATTTGTACGTGTGAAACTCAGGTCCATTGTCGCTTAAAATCTACATAAATCTATAATGAGTCACACAAATTTTGCAATGAACTTCACCGTCTGAATTACTAGAACAGATATTTAATGATACGAGTATATCTACAGAAATAAAGTTTCGAAGCCAGATGCACTCGCATCTAGCACAACATTGTCAAAAATGACCTGATATCCAGGAAAAATTTAAATACTAAGGTTGGGTTTTAGAACTGACAACAAAAGCCTGCTCAAGAAATGTATTTGAAAGTAAACGGGCCTGGCTCTACGAAATGTTGCGCCCGAAGTAAAATCATTTGTCTCGTTCCCACCCTTCCTTCCCTATTCTAAATACAGTATATGTTGAAAAACAGCAAAATCTTAGATAAAAATATTTTTCAAGATAATTCCAATAACGCGTCCATTACCTTTTCCTACACATCATTTCTACTAAAATGCGAGTGAGGCAGCGAGTTACCATCGTGCAATTACCAGAAACAAATTTGGTTAAAATAAATGAATGAAAAGTAAAAGGAGAATCATCACTATATGTTACCCTATTAAAAGGACTTGAAACGACTGGGAATTGATTCGCATACGATCACCCCCACACACCAATTTGTAGATGGCAACAGTTTTACTTAATTTCTGCGAGAACTGATTAATAATTTCTTCGTAATCAAAGAAACAACGTAACACTCATGGTCCGGTCCTGTTACGTGTTGACGAGTGTTACCTGTAAGTGAAAACCGAGCTATGTGTGAGGAATATGTTTTGCGAACAGTATTAATTACATTATGCCATTGAGATGGTCACTGACACATTCAAATATTGTTGCTATTTGGAAGATTTCATGAGTCGACGATCTTTCGGCGGTATGAACGTTTTCTAGGAGGAGGTTACAAGGTTGCAATAGAGATTTCCACTTGCTTGTAGACATGACATTGACTTGATACACAAAATGCAAATTGCCTGGAAATTGTATTGTTGAGGAACTTGATAGTCTTTTAAAAGCATACTGGTTACGTCAGTAATTCTATAGATTCTGGAGAGACTTATACACTATTATTTGTCTATCCAAAAAGTGTAAGATTATTCTTTCTTATTTTGATAATTGTCTGCGTGATAGGGAAAAATAATGTCCGAACTTCAACTGCATTACTTTACTTGGAACATTTCAGATTACTTCCTGGGATGCACTTTTATTTTGATTAGTAAAAGAAGAGCAGGTGTAGTTCTCAGAAACTTTGTAGTACTTCTTTGTTCATATTATTGCTGTAGGCGTTATGAAGAACAATTAGTTTTCATGTCATAGTGACCTCGACAGTGAAACATCGATGTTTATATACTTCTAAGCATTTAATTAGATATAGCATTTAAAAATGTCATTATCGGTACTCCATAAGCCTGGACTCTTGTGGAAACATAAACATAGCGAAAAATGTCCTGAAATATGTAGTTTCAATGTCATTGCGCTATTTAAAAAGAAAAATACAAGTACTCTTTAACAGCAATATAAAGTGCGCTTTGCTTTTCACCGTCAAAATAGCTATGAAAGCATGCAACAGGTATGCGCTTTGCACAGTGGTAAACTGTGCACTCACTCTTCATGACATTGCCAATTGATTGAAGCGACGGTGAGTAAAACCACTTCCTTATTTTCTTCGCAACCGCTGAAGCATCAGGTCAAACGAAATTGAATATTTTATTTATCGAATGTATATTACTAACATACTCTGTGGTTGATATGACTATTCAAAACTCGAGCAAAAGATTAAACTAGTGATTGTAATGCTGAGAATCAATATCTGAGTTATTGTTGTTGTTATTACTTTACACGTATTTGTTAAAAACATTGTCACGAATGAATTTAACATAATCTTGTTATCCAGGTGAACCATCTATTGATGAAAACTAATAGTTGCCTGTAGTTTATATAATAAATAATCGATTAGACCACTTGACAAACAAAATAGTTGGTACTGTCTTGTTACACGTACCGGTACGTGTGAAGGATGATCAAAAATTTTTAACAACTTCTGACATTTGTACCAAAGAAGAACGAGGAAATTCAAGGTTTACTGAAAGTATTTGACACAATTACTAGTCTATGTGTGACATGTTGCAAATTTTAGAATGTTTTTATGATCTATGTACGTGAGAAAATTTACGTTCACTTAGGTAAGGATAAGAAAGTACATATTTGTGGCATATTGATACAGTCTCGCACATTGTTGTAAATCATAATATCTGATCTACGAAAATCATACTATACTTGATTTTCAGTATCATTTCTTACGTTACTGACATATTAACCCACAGATACAAGTTTTAATCCATAAGTATTAGTATAAAAGAATCGTATTATTGTGTTGGTAATCACAACACATTAATGCGTAAGCATATATTAAAACCATATCACCCAAGACTGCATGGTCTTTTAGAGGTCGACCCTCATCGCCAAGTGCAGTTATGTGAACTAATGCCTGACGAAATCTGTTTGGAGCCAGACCTTCTGTATAAGATCAACCGGTCAGATGAGGTTTGCTTCAAATTGTCAGGTCACGTAAACAGGCATAATTGCGCATACGGGACTGATGATATCACGATGTGGGTGCCAAGATGTTTTCGAACGAGTTTTCTTTGATGAAACTGTCGATGGGACAGATTACTTAGAAATACTTTGTGACGTGGTAGTGCCACAACTCAGAATCCGAGCCAACTTCCCCTGACTGTTGTTTCAGTAAGATGGAGCAGCTCATCATTATTTTTTGGCAGTAAGGAACTACCTTTACCGGATCTTTCCACAACTTTAGTTTGGATATAAGGGCAGCATTGAATAGCTACAATGGTGATCTGACGGAACGCCAATGGATCTATTTCTTTAGGCGTCGTAAAGAACAAGTTATACGAGAGAAATCCCCACACAGTTGATGAATTTGAAGAGCACATCTCTGAAGCATTTATTGAATTTGATGCAGATATGGTTCTGTGTCGTTATGTGTGTTATAGAGTTATGGAAAAGTTCGAAGCGTGTTGGAATGTTAAATTTCAATACTTAAAAGACTACACTGCTGTGTTAAAAAGGAATGTGAAGTATTAAACAAATGAGCATAAACAGCACTGAACAAATATGATTGTAGCAAATACATATAAATGTACTGTGCAGTGAATACCTACTAAGTGTAAGGTTACTTATGGTCCACCCTGTATAATAATACGAATAATATTTAAAGCAACTACCTCTGTTAGTAAAAACTGCAAAGGAATTTAAAAAAATACGAAAATAATGTTTAATAGGAAGGCTATAAGAATCGTATTATGCAGATGTGTAATTCCTTTTATGTGTGTTCAAATCATTATACTCACTCCAGAAAGTTAAAAATAAATTATTTCGCATCTAATTACGAATGCCTATAGCATCTAATATTACTATCAAACTACCAACATTTTGTTCGGCACTTCTGCACATTACAATTAGAGTACTTGTATCACTCTTGAATCGCAGACGGCAGCATTGGAAGGGCGTTATTTGATTATGCTTGAGTAGGTTTTGTGTTTTTGCACTAATAAGTTTCCGTGCGGGCAAGAAGTGTTTCGTTTTCTATACTGGACATTGAGGTGTTTTAGTTGTGGAAACTATGACATTTTCAGTTTTACGTTACCTTTTTGTTTCTTATTCTGGGACTTTTAAACAACCTCTTAGAAACTACATATTATCGAGATATCTCTGGAAGTTAAATGTATGATCAAGTTATCATATTGTGTAGAAAACCTACAGTGATCAACACATCAAGATGTTAAACAATCAAATGTTTATTAGATATTAATGTATCGTATTAAACGTAATCAGATAACAAATATTCACTGTAGTGGTACATGGATAATATGTTTAATCGATGTGACGAAAAGAATACTTTTTAACACTTATAATTAAAAAACAAACAAAAGATTGTATGTTTTCAGTATTATTGAGTAATGAAGTGTACTTTGGTATTAGTATGTTATGTCACCCGGTCACACATGATGGATGTTCTACAGTATGTGGAAATACGATTTGAATTGAACCTAATTCAATCAGTTTTCAATACAACTGTTCACACTCCATGTGTTGAATATGCATTAAAGATTCGTAATTAAATCTACATACTGGATATTAATTTGGCACACTCTTGGGATGAGCATACACTTTCAGAATTTTATCTTGTGCAATTTTGTTTGTTTTTTTGTAAACAGAAAAATGATCTCTAACATTCCGATAGAAAGGTTTGAACCTCAAGAAATTGACATTTAGCTTTACTTGGAACAATACAATAGCTACTGTCTTGCATATAATATAGCTCCGGATAAGCAGGTATACCTATCTTTACTCTCTTTTGAAAGATATGTATGATCCAGTTTTACTCAGTGATCAATCATTCTCTGAAATCACGCAAAAGTGAAAAGAATATTTTGCTCCCAAAAGAAATCATATGGTGGAGAGATATAAATTTCACTTAATGTATCAAAAAGATCTACAGAACACTTCAGATTTCTTAGTAAGACTTCGAGTATAAGCAATGAACGGAGCATTTACTGATGTAAATGACGATGAGATCAGAGATCAATTGGCAGGGGCAATTAAAAAAGACGATATACGAAAAGACTTCTTTCGAATAAGAATTTGATTTTACCAAAAGCAATAGAAATAATTAATATTGACGATTAAGCGGAGAAGGACACTTCCTATGTTAAAACGTCTCATGTTCAATGAATCAACCAAACCTAACGTTGCTGAAGCTAATCGCTATAGAAACTTCAATCAAGGTCATTCCAACAATCCTAATAAATCAAAATGAATCGCATTAGGTGTGGAGGTTATCATGCTAGTCTAACTAATTATAACAACAGTTAATTTGCAAAAAAAACTTGTCAAAATCGGGGACACATTGCAAAAATATGGCAATTGAAACGCTTTGCAAAAAAAGCAGAACGTTAAATTTTCAGAACAAGACACCCCAACAGTCAATAAAGGAGATTTGGTTCCATTAAGTACGGTTTATTCCACTGGACTAAAGATGAATTTAAAACAGTTTCACAACCTCGTGTTCTAAACGATATTTTCGTTTCTGATAAACAACAAACTGATATTGAACAAATGCAGTTAATTCGAAATTTATTACCCTGTCATGAAGATTAAATCCTTAATTGTATTCCAAATACGAGCTCAAGTGCAAATCTAATATCTTTGGACAATTTGGTAAAAATTTATACTTCAGATAAGTTACGACCTAACGAACACAATATTAAGTTAGTTAACAATTCTTTTATTCCTATCTTGTGTGATGTGTAGCTAGATGTCAAGAAAAACAATGCTGTTTCATTTGGTATTTTTAGTAACATTAATTGAATCCCCAAAATATTCTAATCGGACTACAAGGCTTGGAAATACTTTTTCCTGGTTGGAATTTTGATACACCTCCAGAGCAATCTAATGAATCAGAACGTTCAAACCAAACTCACCTAACGTAAGCTTCTTTGGAATCCACGATAGCTGTTCTTATCAAACAACTGCATGATCATCAGAATAGATCGTGGAGGTTTATCCTTGTGACTAAGCTTATTAGAAAGATACAATATGGTAGTGACTGATATTGTTTAAAGATTGAGACTGAAGGACGAGTGATTGTACCAATTATCGAAATATTCTTCTAAATATGTATAAACGATAAATTTCCACCATTACTATATTTGAGGTAGTAGAGAATTTTAGTCTTATGAGAAATAATATACGAACTGCTATTACAAATCGTTTTGAGTATATCGTACTTTATTAACTTATTCTAATATAACATCACTTTAATAGAATTTAAATATTATAAGTAGATTCCTGATTTAACTTCTGTTTATCGAATGGAAGTAATATTGAACACTGTCCTTCACTTGAGGTGTATTTTTCACAGAGTTTATATATTCTTGAAGAAGATCAATATGAATTCGTATGTGAATAATAATTTTAATGAAAGTAATAAATATTCACTGCACACTGACTGATTTTGTTTTTTCTGCCATTAATAACCATGAATTTTCATGTGAATATAAATATTCATTACACACATCTATTAAATGTCCATTATAATTAAATATCCCTTTGACAACAAGTGTCCTTATTGGAATTGACAACTTACTCATTCACTCAAAGATTATACGGTTATATAGAAAATAAGATAATAATAAATTATGAAAAAGAGAGTTTTAGAGTACTCTATATAAGAAAATGTAATGATTTTATAAAAATGAAAATAGAGTATTATGAGATTAAAATGTACTGCTAACTTTTTTTAAAATTTTCTACCAAGATATTTCTCGGTGAGCAAAAGTATTATTTTCTCCTGTTACACTTAACTTCTCTTTCTATTAGAACTATCGACGTTAAATATCCGTTCAGTAATATTTTGTCAATATGAGTATCTTGCATGAAAAGTTTAGTACATTTAAAAGGTTTTTCTTTAAAATGTAAATACAGAGCTCTATACTCTGTTCTGTTAGAACTAGTACCAGCATTTTTATGGAAATGGTTTCGTACAGCATACAGTTATGTTGGGAATCGTAGACACTTGAGTATTCCTAGATAAATGTCTCTTTGATAAAACTGAACCTATCTCGCCATTTGATAGATAAAAATGTTACTGCCTTGACATGATATGTTGCGAAAGTCTACAAAAATACTCTGGACCTGTACACGGTATCATTCTATGTCTCTAGCTATAGTGATTTATGATTATATTAAAATAAGTTTTCGTAAGTAAGAATCTTCAACGAAGCTTCGAAGGAAATTAACGATGGAAATAATTGAACTCGAAACACAGCTCTTACGACCAATAATGTGACAAAAATTCTTCTCAAGGGCTTCGCTCACTACACCGAAACCTAGACTATCTGCTAAATATCCTCCTGACTACATGGTATCCGAAACCGCTTCTTGATTGAAGAACAAAGTCGACGGAATGCAAATTATCTTGTGTGAGTTGAAAAACTTCATGCACTTTTGCGCTCTCCTAGCCAGCTATGTCGCATGTATGTAACATTTATTTAATCCTATACACCGTATATCCTATGTCGTCAGCATGTCGGACAGTTACGTAGTTTCTCCAGACCCCACAACCGATTAGCGTGCCGCAATCCAAAGCAACAAAAGGGGTGGGCGCTACAGCTACACGTCGCGTCCTTACTAGAGCTCAGTTTATTTCACAAACGCTTTTCAGCAGCTTAAGGAAATCGAACTTTTACCAAGCTTGCGAATACCAAAAGCAGGATATCAACGTTCATATGTTTCCTTTCAACTACCTCAAAAGTGTTGAGCCTCTTCAGCACCTCGCCAGAATACAAAAATATATTCTTCGACAAACAAACACCTTAGAGGTTATCATCTTTACCGTGCTTCGTCTTGCTTTATCATTATCCTCTTCTTACGTTGTTTCTTTCAGAAAATAACACACAAAGTCTCCTCACAAATTGACTTCCGGTGGGAAAAGTTAATTCCACCTAGCGGGCTACTAGGCAGTTACGGTTGAATGCAAACTCTACTAAACTGGTATATTTATCTAAATTTAAGTACATTCACACTCAGTCAATTATAATCTGAGTGCACTCTTTAGCAGCTCTTAAAAACTTCAGCTATATGGCAACGTCGCAACAACATGAGTGACCACTGCGCGGGATTTAATACAATGAGTGTATTACTGCAGTTTTAGAGTACTAATCTTTGTGAACAAAATAATGTTTGTATATCTAGTTGTGATGTAGTGAAAAATATGTGAATAAAAGTAATTAGAACTATTCTGTTGTCATTAATGGCCATAAAATAAATTATAATACAGCGATATTGCTACGTCCGTAAGCATTAGTGATGGAATTTCACTTATTCGCACTTGGGACGTTAAATACTATTTTTGAAGCTTTTCACATATTATACAACATGGTTTTCATGTGTATAGAATCTAACAAAATAGTACTCAATAGAAGATTAGCTCACAGATGCACGAAACACTGTAACTGAAACAAAAATAAGTTTTATATAACTTTTACTTTGCTTTTATTTCAGTAAGAGTTAAGCTTGAAGGCTACCTACCTCATGTCTTCGTGGCCGTTCGCGCTACGTCGCGCTTTTTTTCCTTTTCGTCCATAAAGCTGGCGACGCGAGTTCGAATCCCGAAGCTTCCTCTTCTTTTCTCACATATATGTTCGTATAGCATGAACGTATTAATTTAATTCCTGTCAAATGCAAAAAAATCTGACAACGATTACAATTCATTTAGTAAGGGTTAACCATTTCGAAGTTTAGTCTAATAACTATCAATAGTCCAAATAGTCATACCAAAATGTTTAGAAAGGACCAGATTAATCGAAGTTATATTCACTGACGTCAAACTTGAGGTCGGTGACTCTCTATTTGCTTTACTGTAATTTAATCACTTGCATGAATTCTTAAAATGCAGAAGGCTAACCAAATCAAATGGGTCTGCCAATTTTAAACACCAAATTAGAAACGGCTGGATAAATCGAGATCATTGAATCCAAATTTGAAGTCAGTTTCTCTGTATCTGTTTTCGTTTAGGTGCTAACATCCATTACAGGTGGAGGAATCAAAATTAAGAGTTCCAATATTTTAAGGTAGCTAACAAACAGAACATACCAGGTGGACAGGAGAAATTAATGGAGCTTTCTTGTTCTCGCTCGATAAAATAAGATAAGATAAAATGAATTTTATGGACACTAACAGCAATCTCGCTCAATCTAAATCCACGTTGTTCTCACCTAAGGAATTGATTTTTTTGCTAGTTTCTTGATTTTTGGTAAATTATAATATTTTAGAATTGCATTTGTCTAAGCAAACTTTTATCAGGTCGCATTGAATGGACAAAGAAGCAATTTCTGAGTAGCAGAATAATGGTTCCACAATATGAGCTATGCTAGCTGCATTCCTCCTACTTCCTAAGGTAAGTTGGGGTTTTATAAATGAGGTTGGTGTATATTATTTTCCCCCAAATGCATCTAATCAAATGTTTTACGATTTTGAAAGAAAATTATGTTGGCGTAGGTCAGGGTTTTTTCAACGTGGGTGTCGCGACCCCCAGAGGGCCTACTAAAATAGTGTAATTTGTTGAATAGCTTGGAATAATGTAATTAGGATGTTTTTTGTCAAATACAGCAGATCAATGGTTATGTTTTGAAATGTCATGTTTTTATGGGTCACAGGATGAAAAAGGATGAGAAACGCTGACGTAGATGGAAAGCGATCCTATGGTTCTCAGTGTAGAAAGTGTATGTAGCTAATCAAGCTAATAACCTCGATCCAACGATCCAACAGGTCAGCTGATTGTTATTGTTTGTTTGCTTACACGCTCATTTCGCTTATTTGTGTTTTCCCCTTTTTCTGAATATGATTATATCCCATCCTGTTATGATTGACTAAAACATTACATAGTTGAAATTTACATAAAAAATATTAACATCTATTTACAAAGTAGTTCTGTAAACATTTCATCTAACTGCCAAAGGAGGTGTGTGTGTGTGGTATATGTATATATATATATATATAGTGCTGTGTATAATGTTTTCGCCTGCTAATAATATAACCACTGCACGGGATTTTCGAAACAGCGAATATCTCAATATAGTTCTGACTCCTACATTCAATGTACAAATAGATGATATAGTCACGGAGAAAGGTATTACGGGAACAAGCATCTAGTTTATTTTAAATTTAGCTCATAGATAGGCACTCATAGCTTGAACCTGTCACTTGCAGTCCCTTAGATATATCACGGTTTAGGCATTGCTGAGTGGACCTGGTCCATAAATATAAGGTAAATAAAAAAACACTAAATTATATGTTCCCGAAATCCCTTTTTTGGTGACTTCACGCCGAACAATATTGTGCGATAGACCCCACAGCACATGTTTGGTCATTAAATATAAGTTAAATAGCTCAATAAATACTCCCGGAGAGTACGCAATAATATAGGCTCTACACAGCAGAAAGAGAAATATACATTCCCACTATATGCCAGCATTATTCATGCCTGGATAATTTCAATACATCGAGTATATATATTAAATGTTAATGTCCGCCTTGAGAATATTTCAGATTTATTGTTAACTTTCCAATTAAATTTTAAATTTCTGCTACTACTATACCTTTGATCCTTGTAGCGTTTATATACAAGATTTGCAGGGCAACTTGGACCTTTCTCTAACGTTCATGGTTATTTTTATTTTATCGGAATATATTAAGAAAATTCCCTGAATTTACCCTTCATGATACCAAGCATTCTAATCCTGGGTAAAGTCCCGGCATATTTCTAATTACCCAGGAATACTCCTGAAATGTTAGGAATTAAAAGTTAATAATCCTGTAACATTCTTATTGCGAGGGACACATTTTAAACACATGCAGAGAATGAGAAACAAAGTAGTTTAAAAACACGTAAATATTCGTATCATAGAACTTTTGACTTTTGCTCTGGGAAATACAATTT
>JAGDQP010013509.1:3568-17147 GCA_022664845.1 Lepisma saccharinum
TATATATATATCACAAAGCTTATTAGCTCGCCATAGGGGGTCCCTCATGAATTATTCAAATACCCTAAAAAGCAAGATACCCCTACTAAACAACCAACGATATGTATTTCTATATACAAGCGTAAACACGAACTGAAGAAAAGAAAGTAATACTTTAATATCCAGGTGAATTTACGAAGTACACACACAGAGCCGTAACTAAGCATCGAAGTCCGCCATTCCGTATATACAACGCAAGTGAAGCTTGGAAATTAATAAGCATCACGGTGGTCAGTAACATGATACTTCTGAGAGCATTCTCACATAGCGACGTGTATAAGCGGATGGCCGGCAAGAACAAAAATGCTGTAACAGTACTCAGCAGGAGACTTTGCTCATTTTTTTATCATTAAATATTAAGATGTTATACATATATTTAAGCAAATATCTAGATAATAGTTTTTAACCAAATGCTAAGATTTGGTTCTCTCTCTTTCTCTTCAAGAATAAAAGTATCAAAATGGAATACGTATTTCTATTAGTTGTATCCATACAAGTACTAACAATTTTCAAGGTATTTATTTCTAATGAATTTCACGAGTTAATTTTATCTCAAATTGGAGCCACCCTCACCAACAAGGATCTAGATGTAAACTCGCATGCCGATATACATATCGCTATTAGATCCAATCTTAAAATCCGAAACAAACATATACAACCTTTAGAGTTCGATGTATCATATACTAATATATTAATAATTATACTTGTAGTAATATTATTCTTTATAGTAATCATAACATTAGGCTGCACATTCTATATAATGCCTAAGCGAACTAAAGCACTACAAAATAGTAGTCATTAGGTTCCTTTTTCTCTTCTATTAATTTCAGAGAACGATGTCAAAAATCGCACTGATGACCTTGGCTGTATGCTTAGCATGTATGATACTAATTATCTTAGCCTTTACATTTACGAGACTTTGTAAATCTGTAAGGTATAGACATCATAATTTAACAGGATCTCAAATTGAACACGTAGGCATAGCTGTCAATTCTCACTTTACCTGATACTTCTTCACAGGAACAGCATATTTATGATATTCCTTCCAATAACTTCATAGACGAAAATTCCCACTTATACGAGACGCCAACTGCCATACCAATTCACAATAACGAATTCTCTTCTTGTAAAACAATTACTTTGGCAACTTCGCCACCCCTACCTTTTTCTCCAAAAATCCCCCTCGAAGTAAGAGAAAATTACCATTGAAATTTTGAAACCTAAAGTACTTTCAAACCCCTTTTCATTAGCCGACATTTCACAAAGCCAACTTCTATCCACAATTATATATATATATATATATATATATATATATATATATATATCAAAGTGTTCACGCTCACACCTCTAAAAGACTCACCCACAACCTGACGTCAACAAGCAAGCACAGTCGCCTCGTCCCACTTACAATGAACGCTCATGTCTACTTCCATGGACTCATACTTGAGGCAAGCAGCTGAAGAGAACAACAAAACTTCATCATTAAGCCACCTCAACGTAGAACAGGACACGACCAAAAAAATCAGCAGCTTCTACCGATTTACGCCCCCCTCCCCCGTTATCAGTGTGTGGAACATGATATGGACTCCCTTAGTGGAGCATCAAAATTTTATAGTTTTGCATACTTTATTCTTCTCATTTTTTATATAGTGTGGTGGAAGTATATATACATTTTTTCTGGTGACAGTGGTGAAAGTGAAAAAACAATACGTTATTTATTTCCTTTTATTTATCTTGCATTAATATGAAAACAGGTGATGGTGCCACATCTTAGTGATATGGTGGATGTATATACGATATAAAGTGATCAACGCATTTCGCATAAACTTTTTACATATATACGAAATTCTTTTTCGGTGGGGGCATGTAAGGCCTCCCAGGCTTCGAACGTGGTACCAGAACTATTTACATACATAGCACATAACTACATCCAAAGGAACAATTCTCCATCGCGTGATTATTACACGCTGACCTTGTTACTTAAATATCATACATAGACAATATTATACAGAAGCAGCAACATATGCACAAAACTACATAACAGGCAGCACGAAACGCCTGTTATATAATATTTGTATGTAATGAAGTAACAGTAAATATGTTACTGCCGCAAGAGATTTTTCCGGGCAGCTTCGTTGAAAACAAGGCGCTCAAAACTGCATGGGCCATCATCTTCCCCTGGAAATCTGCTGACCCGTGTAGTTTCCAAGCGCCTCTCTTTCCCAAAAGGAAAAAATTAGAATTTACAAAATAGTGAAGTACTGTGGGACATTATTCAGTTACAACCACTCGTTCTGAGACACGAATTCGATATTCATAGTACTTATCATCATCATCATCATCATATTATGACGTTTTCTATCCACTGCTAGATCAAGGCCTCCCCCTTTTCTTTCCACATATCTCGGTCTGCTGCTATCCTCATCCATGTAGTTCCTGAAAAACGCTTTATTTCATCTACCCATCTTACATTTGGACGTCGTCTCGGTCGTTTATTTTCTCGAGCAATTAAATGTAGTACACTTGTCGTCCACCTTCCATCTGTTCGTCTATGTGACCGACCCATTTCCACTTCAGCTTCTTCGCAGTCTTGATTACATCCTCTACCTCTGTTTGTGCGCGAATCCATTCATTTGTCTTCCTGTCACTCCTGGTTATTCCTACCATGCATCTCTCCATTGCTCTTTGTGTGACTCTCAATCTTTGAGTCGTTTGCGAATTCAGTGTTCAAGTTTCGCAGATGTACATCATCAAAGCTAAGACACATTGATTATAAACTTTACGCTTCAGACACATTGGTAGGTTGCTTTCGAAAATAAAATGTAGTCTTCCAAACGAACTCCACTACATTTTACATCTTCTGTTTATTTCATCCGTCAACTTGGCATTCGATGTTTTGAGCTGGCCTAGGTAAACATACTCATCAACTATGCCTATCGTCTCTCCGCTAATCTTTATTCCCCTTTTGCAGCATGTGTATATCACTTTCGTTTTACTTAAATTCATTTTAAGGACTATTTTCGAACTCTCATTATTCAGTTCTTCCATTCTGGTGTGCAGTTCTTCCGCATTTGAAGCAAACAGGACTATATCAACAGCGAACCGTAGGTGATGAAGATATTCGCTATTAATTTTAATTCCAACTTCATCCCAGTTTAAATTTTGGAACACTCTCTCCAGGACCGCAGAAAACAGTTTGGGGGAAAATGAATCTCCTTGCCTTACCCCCTTTCCAACTTTAAATTTTTCACTTTCTTGATGTAGTCTAATGACAGATGTGGCAGTCGAATAAATGTTTCGCAGTAGCTTGATGTACGCATTTTCGATACCTTGATGTTCAAGTGATTTAAGTACTGCTGACAAGGAGACCGAATCGAAAGCTTTTTCGAAATATATGAATCCCAAACATAGTGGAAGTTCATATTCACTAGTCCTCTCCATAACTTCATTCAATGTTTGTATGTAATCCATTCTGCTAAATCCACGACGAAATCCGGCTTGTTCCCTTCCCTGGCTAAAATCCAAGTCCCGTTCAATAAGATTCAAAATAACTTTGGTGAACATTTTGTATAGAACTGACAGTAAACTAATTGGTCTGTAGTTTTCGACGCGTTCTTTGTCCCCTTTTTTGTGCAACAAAATTATAACAGCATTATTCCAACTTGAGGGTATTTCTCTATTCCTCAGGCACATTGAGAATAATTTCGCAAGTTCCTCTTTCATTTTTTCACCTCCCCATTTAAACATCTCTGCTGTGAGTCCATCTTCTCCTAGGCGATTTTCCGTTCATCCATCGAAGTACTTTATCCACTTTTATTACGTCCGGGGCTTCTACATCAATTTCTTCTGGGTCTGCATTTCCTAGTTCTTCCTCGAAGTAGTACAATTCTCTGTAAAAATTTTCAAATATGTTTATAATGTCTTCCTTATTTCGTGTTACGGTCCCGTTTGGTCTCTTAACTGCAATTATTTGCTTTTTCCCCTACCATGAGCTGCTGTTTGGCTTTCTTCAGGCTCTTGTTTTCTTCGATTGTATTTCTAACAAGATTTTCATAATTTCTTCGTATATCCTCTCTTATTTTCTTCCTTACGGTTTTATTTAGTTCTATGTATTCAATCCTTTTTATGTAATTTTCGTCTTGTTTCATTTCCCTTCTTTTCTTCATCAAGAGTTTAGTTTCTTCTGAGATTTTGCTCTCTCTCTTCTTTCTGGTGCCTGCTATTTCCTTGGCTGTCTCTCTTATTATCTCGGTCAGTATTTTAGTTCTGCTATTGATGTCTTCTTCATCCTCCAACTCTTCCAAGGCGCTAAATCTGTTGCTTAGTTCTGTCTCGAATGTCTCTCTGTTTTTCCCTATATTTTCCAGATCTAAAAGTGGCGGTTTTCCTCTGATAAGCTTCTTTCTCTCAAGTCTGGTATTTAGTTTCAGCTTACATCTCACCATCCTATGATCACTCGAGAGTTTGAAACTGTTCAGGACAGACACGTCTTGCAGAATTTCCCTGTTATTTGACAGAACATAGTCTATTTCGTTTTTGGTCCCATTTTGGCCTTTCCATGTCCACTTCCTCTGAGGGTGGTTTCTTGAAAAATGTATTAGAAATGAACAGTCTTTTGGCTTCTGAGAATTCTACTAACTTCTCTCCTGTTTCTTTTGCCAAATCCAAAATTTCTCACTTTCTTGTCACTGTTCTGCTTGGCTCCTACTTTCGCATTTAAGTCTCCCATTACAATTTTGGAATGCGATTTGCTACTATTAAAAATCTTCTGTATCTCCTCGTATAGATCTTCGATTTCCTCTTCCGGATGTGAGGTTGTTGGAGCATACACTTGTATAATTTCCATACTGTATCTGTTTATCTTTATTACTACCAGTGCGATTCTATCTGAAATTCCTTCAATTTCTGTGATCCGTGACTTCAGGTCTTTATTAATTATAAAGCTAACGCCTGTCGGTTTTCCATTTTCCTTTGAAGTAGAACGTGTGAACTGCCGGTAGTTCCCACTGTTCTTCATTCTTTCTCCACACTTCTGATAGTCCTATGATGTCCCACTTAATCCTCTTAAGTTCATTCTGCAATTCTTCTAATTTGTCTTCTCCTGCAAGTGACTTACAGTTGAGGGTCGCCACGTATAGATCCGTTCGAATTGCCGTGTCGTTATCCTGGCAGCCTACAGTCCAAACCCGGGCATTTTGACCCTCTGACTTCCTGCAGGACTGACCGCTGCCGTTGGCAGCTACATTCCGTCCTCCGGGCAATAAGGGTCTCCGAGGCTGTTTCCTTACTCGTACCATAATGTGTAAAGAAAGGAGGGGTGCCGATATTTGACTCACCACGCTGTCAGTTAATGCGGGTTGGTGAGCAGCCCATCCATGTTCGTTCGCCAAGCAGTTGCTTGGGTACTAACAGACGCCACGACGTGAACGTATGGATTGGACATTAGGCGGTCTCCTCCCAGTTAATGGCAGACGCGTTTTGGGGCGACAGTCCCGGTTTCCCGGACCACAGTATATAGCAGACTTTATATCAGTGAACAGGCTGACCAGGGTCAGCGTCCATCGAGACTTCAACGAAGCCGCCGGGTGAGTCAAGAGCGCTACTGAGTATAACTTATTTCCTAAAATGAAACTTAAACCATGTTTCTAAAAACCTCTCGCTTTTCATTTCTACATAGCGGCATGGGACACTTTTCCGTATTATAGCCTCCCGAAAAACAAAGATTAGTTTTCTCGAATCACCCTAATATATACGGAGTTTTCTTTGTGTGTACCCTTTCAAGGATATTTTCTTGGATAGTCATTTGACTTTTGGAGCGTTTTCGCTCCAGCCGTCAATATATTTAATTTGCACTGATATATTTAATTTAATATCTAACGGAAGTCTAATGATGAAAGTGTTCATATAAAACTTGCACCTTTTATTTGTACTATACTATTTACAGAATTATATATGTATGATCTTAATACAAATTTTAACGAACCTGTAAACTTCTGCTGTATGTATTACATAAACATTTGTAAATATCAGTTATAGATCGGTAAGTTCAGCTTCATCACAACCGTAAGTTTCCTCACATTTTCCACTTTTGATAGGTTGAATCGTTATTAACGTCCTAAACGAGATGGTAAGCTACTACGGACGGGACATGCAGTTTAAAGTGGGCTCCGAACCACTTGTATCCCACCGGGAGTCGAACCAGTTTTCTACTTTTGACTTTAGCTATTTAGTAGGCGAGATATATAGGCCCTACTCATTAGGTTCACTCTTGTAGGGCATCACATACAGTATATACAATGAGTATGTGTAGAGATGCATGTGTATGTGTGTGCGTGTTGTTTAAATATTGTTTATTGTTAATATTGAAAATTAAGCGCAACTAGGAATGTTACTATTAATATTCATGCAGGTGTCAGGCCAAAACCAGATTCTCACAGTCCGCGCCGCAGACGCTTTACTACACTTCACTGTTTCTAGAAACACAACCAATAGAGATCAAAGGTTGGAATTTTCGGTAATTTCTTGACAACATAACTTTCTTCAACTTTCAGTTGAAACATTTTCTTGAATTTTTATGTTTCTCTTGTATATTGGCATGTAAATCTGCAGGATCATCTATTTTCACGCCACCATTTTCAATCTTTCTCTCAATATCTCCCACAATATGCTTGTAAATGTAACAAAATTAGTGTCAGTAGATTTCATGGAGTTTTCTAACTAGATTTCATGTGCTATGTGGCCATTTGAGTGCACTAAATTCTGTTGAGGGCGAAGAAAAGAATGTCATATGAAAAACCTTTGTCCGCCATTTTGATGACATCATAACGGGAGTTGCCAGAGGGTATTTTGGATAACTTTTATTGGAAACCTATTTCGATATGAACTTTCGATTAAAATTGGTTTCAGCCTGTCTCTCGATATTTGCCACCTATGTCACCAAAACAGCCTTGGGTTCCTCTCCTATTGGCGCTGTTTATTTTTTGTCCCAGGCTGAAATCAACTTACAGTCTCAGAGTTATTGCTGAATTAGTTGCGTTTTCTTTATTGAACAAAGATGTTGGTAATAGAGAAAGACAGCAAAACTGTTTGAAGTGTATACTTCAATGTTTTTTAAAGTATAGTTTTATATATATATATATAGTTTTTTTTTTTAACTTCAGGTAGTACTCAGTTGGAAGTTTTACTTCATTGCGCAACAACAGGTTTTTATAAAATTTCGAATCTTACATAATAATATTGTTCTTCGATCAACTAGAGGATTTTATTTAATGTTAATACCCAGAGAGCATTCCCCCACTTCTCTAAAGCCAAATCGACCACTGTGGAAAACACTTCCTTATTAGAGAATTTTCGTCATGTGTGGTACAGAAAATTATGCCCTTTTTCTGTGGATTGGCCCTTGTCAATATTCAATATTGTAGATACGAGAACTCTTGTTTGCAACAGAACTGAAAATATCTAAAGCTTCAACTATAATCTTCTGATCGGTAAATGACTTGTTAAAGCTGATTTATAGTGTTCAGAAAGTAGCTCGTCCTGTGAAAAGTGCTAACACGAGAAATCTCAGATGAGTGGGCGGGCTTAATATATCTGTAGTATTCCTTTGTTTGTTTTCCGCCCGGTAACTGTTTAAAAAAGAAAGCTGTCCCGAACTACGTTATAAGGAGCATCTGAAGGAGAAATGCAAATCCTTATCCTGTAGGTAATATTTAACATCACAACAAATCGAATTTTATATGAAAAGAGTGGTTAGAAATTACTACAATTAAAGCCTTTTTCTAGTTTTGGCAATTCTCAACAGTGGATCACGTTAAAAATAAGCTTTTGCAAGTCACTTGGAAATAGCTTCTTGAATATAACTGGGTCGTTGCCTTCTGCTCTCACGGCCACAGACTAGGATGTACATCACCGTTAAAGTGGTCATTTGAATTCACATCAGATCTCTCCTCCTCGACACAGTTTGGTTAGAGTATGCAGATTTATTTGTGTGTGTGGTAGAGGGAAAGATGGAAGGGACTCAGCGGTAGAAGCAACTAAAAGGACGCTGTTTATAGCTTATAGTAGAAACCATGATGATGGGCGAATGCTGCATCGACAGCATCAATACTTCAAACCAAGTAACACACATTTCCTTTCATTTCTGTTTTGATGTTAGCGTAACCATCAGCGAGCTTTCAGCTGCTTTTCCTGTCGCATAGCCTTGATCTCTATGATGCTAATATTAGCTATTCAGACAAATCCCGGGAAGCATGAATTTTATAAAGCGCAGTTTTCCAGACTGCCTGAATCAGCAAACGACCTGGACCTCTGGCACCAAACACAGCGACCCAATGCCAGCGACACAGAATCTTGCTATGAATATTCTCTTACCAACATAACTTCATAAAGTTTAACTTATTTAAGAGAATGATATTTAAAATGACTGCCGAACAAAGAATATTTGTTCTAAAGCAGTTTTTGAAGTTCCGAAACAAAACTTTGTAATTAAACATCAATTTGAATACGCAAGAAAAGTACTGTCTAATGTGAGAGATGAAGTGATTTCCCGATACGCTCTTGTATTTGTTTAGATTGTAAATTATTCTCTTCAGCTTATCAGCTGAAAATAGCAAATATTTAAAATAAGGAAGTTACACTCTTAAAAAAACAGTAGACATCTTTGAAAGAAGTTATAGGGTTGCGTTCTTTAATAAATGTGCTCATAACCAGTGTTCAATTTGTGTACTCTCCAGAGAGAGGGAAGAATTTTACAGACACGTTCATGTCTCAGATTGGAGGTATATTTCGAAGAACTATCAGGGAAGATTTTTCAGAGAGAGAGAAATCCCCAACCATCGGCTACAAATCGAACACTCCTTAAACTAATCTTTGTTTCTCGCTCATTTACTAACTGCATGAACTCTATACTACAGTTTGTTTTACAATTTTGATAGACAACGTTTATTGTGTACTTGTGGAATTATATTAAAAAGAAAAAAAATCAGTTATATATATATATATATTTATTTATTTGTTGAAAGGATTTTTAAAGTTTAATGGTGACAGAAATGAAACACATAGGAAGCATGAACATCCCGACGACACTAGCGTTCTTAGGGCCTTGGTCCTAGGGACATTCTATCAGCAGCTTCCACATGTGATTTCAGAAAATTCTTGCTGCCATGTAAAAACCACACACCAACTATGCGGAACAGTGTTACCAGATTTCTAAATCGGAAATTCTTTTCAGATTGCGTGAAAATTCACGTCCAGGCATAAATATTCCCTCTATTACCAGCATTGAGAAAGTTTTAAACTCAAACTATTTTAAAAGCAAACTTTCAGGCTATTTCCTTAGTCATATTTGCTGGGTTTGCCATGAACTCATTTTTAGGTACAGTATGTATCTGTCGTCTGCAGGGTCTCCTGGACACCTCGACTCCCCGCAACGCGGAGTCTCGTGGCGTCCCGGGTCTTGTAACCAAAGTCAATTCCTGGTAGGAATACATTGAATGTAGTGATTTGGAATACACTTTAAACACTTTGAGGACGTCATCTCCTTCCGAATGACAAATCCCCATTGACTCACCTTGAAAGAGTTTCAACGTCATTAACCTGCATCGACCAAGCCGCCACGCCATAGGTCAGTGGTAGAGCGTTAGCGTAGCATTCGAGAGGTCGCAGGTTCGATCCCAGCCCCGACCATCCTGACTGAGGTATTTTCAGGGTTTTCCTCAGTCATACCAGGCAAATGCCGGTATTGCGCCTTCAACATAGGCCTTAGCCGAGACCTCCCCGAATCCTTCCCCTCCCCAATCCCGGTCTGAGCCTTAGATGCCTAAAGGCTATAAACAAAATTAAATTTACACTTAACCTTCATCGAGACTTGCGGATTACTTGGGTCTATCAGTACTCAAAACCACCACCAAATTCAATACAAAATAAATTCCTAACTTTTGAAACTCATTCCCAACAATTCATCATTGTCATAGACCTACCATTACAGAGGCGACTAACTACACAAATATTTTTTTCAAGGCCTTAGTATGGAAAGTCATCTTTTCATTCTTAGAAAATATTTGTCTTGCAATGGCAGTGACATTTCAAGGCCAGAAATTCAAACACTGCTGCGCGATTGAGTGTATTAGAATCTTGCATGTTGCTAAGAACGTGCACTTTCAAGTTTCAATATTCATTGCAATTTCCTGTGAACCTGGCAGAATTATTAACTAAATGTTTTAAAGTGAAATATACTAGAACTACCCTGAGATTTAACCATGCCAATATTTTTTTTTATTTTTATTTTTTTTTTCGAATATCACATTAAAATAACTTAAAATCAATAGTTACGAACAAATAAAAAGTCTTGCTCTAATTAAAATATATATTTTTCCAAACAGTGTTAGGGTCATTGTGAGAGGCTGTGGTAAAGTGTGCTATGATACAATATGCCTCACATGCGACAAGTAGAACCTCGAAAGTTGGATTTTTCTTTCGTAAGATCGCGGTAATAATGAGTCAAGAGTAGGGATGGCCAGAACCGCATCCGGATCCGTTTGGCCATCCCTAGTCGAGAGTCGAGACTTCTCTACCGCAGTCCTGTCCAAAGCGGCGCCCTTGGAAGGTTTTTGTGACGCACGCGAAGATTTCTTCTTTAAATTCCATAATCATACACTTAGTATACCTTTTTAATTTACAATCTAACAGATCGAACATTTTCAGCAATTTCTCTGTGTTTCACAATACATATAATAACGGAACAAAGTTAATTACAAAGAAGCGTAAGAGATTAATGAAATCCAACTCTAAAATGCTTCAACAATCAGGGCCGAATGAATTTAGCTCCATGCCGCCCATAGACTGACCTGAAATTTGCTTCCCCTTTCCTCTTAAGAAAAAAGAGGCCAATCTACAGATGCCTCTAGGCTCTAAGAGGAGTGTTCTCCAACTTAAAAAATCAAGTTTATGCAGAAATGAGGACCTGCATTATTGTATTAATTTTTCCCCCTAGGTCTACATTTTATCACATTTAATTGTTTTTCTTTAGAACTTTTGAAGTCCTAAAACCTTAAGTTATAAAAAACGAAATAAATCAAATGCTACGAAAGGATAAATGAAAACCGAGCCGTAACCATAGTAACAAGCTATCTTAAGGTTTATTCCATTACATGTAGTGGAAAGGTACAACATTTCTACTTCTGTCAAAGGAAAATAATGAATTAAAAATGTTCTTTGCACTTTCTTATTGTTTAATAGTAATTTTTATGTTTAGTATGTCCTTCACTTACTTTGTTTTAAAAAACTTTTCTTCGAGCCTTCTTTCGAGCAAAGTCTTCTGTAAAGGTGTTGAAATTATCAATCTTTGCAGCAATTTCAGATTCTATACACAAAATCGACAAAGAGTTCAGTTTGTCTTTATTCATCGTGCTTCTTTAATAGTTTTTTTTTTTTTTTCTTTTTACCCTTTTTAAAAACAGGAAAAACTTCTTTCGCCAGAACAGTTAGTAAGTGGAATCGCAAGGACGATTCGTAAGGCAATGTTGATATTCGGATACAATTCCTGAAGAGAATTATATCTCAGGTAATTTCAAATGCCTATCAATGAGTTATCTTCAAAATTTACAACTGATGCTGATGCTTCACAGTATGTCTGGAAATTACAGCACTTGTCGATAAAGTCAGCTCCTAGATCATTTGGGTAGCTTTCGATTAGATTTTGAGCTTTTGATCTCAAAACACTTTCTTCTAGTTTTCCTTATGATTTTGCAATTTGTGAAGGAAATTGAATTTTTTTTTTTTTTTTTGGTAGTCATTATATGATTCATACCTTCTTTGAAATTCACTTATGAACTGATCAATGATAACTAAGAACGTGAACTTTCTCTTCCTTCATGTTGAACATCTTCAGCTCCACCGTCATCATATTCTGTGTTCCTTTCAGGGGCCCTCTCGAAGTCCTCATCATCATAACTTCTATTTTTAGCAATTTTCGGGGCAAGTGATTCAAAGTAATCAAAACAAAAATTCCACAAGAGATGCGTACAGCTGTGTAACTGTCAATACTCAATATATTTACTGTTACAGCCCATAAAATTAATTTTATCTTTATCCTTATCAATATATTTACTGACTGAGATTGAATTTTCTTCGAGACTTTATGAAAACGATGTAACACTGTGCTCCAAAAGCAAACCATAAAAGCTGCCTGTAATTTTCCAGTTTTTTTTTTTTTTTTTTTTTTTTTTTCGAATTTCCTTTGCTTCACATCTATCTTGTGGTTGCTTTCTCTGTAGTATCATTTTCTGTGGAAGTTAATACTACTAAAATTTCATCCCATGATGACTCCCTTAAGCTTTGGCAAGCATCGTCTCTTTCTGACCGACGAGTATCCGAAAGCTTCTTTATTGTCTTTCCTTTGCCAACCTCAAACATCAAACGTTCCTATCTCTTTGTTGAACTTGTGAAAAACACACAACTCTTGTAGCAACATGACAAAATAACAAGTTTCCGCACAAGATTCAGTTGCTGATGTTCCTACTAGGTTCAATAAATGTGCAGCACAAGGTATAAACATTGCTAACGGCGCCAGCTCCTTGATCTTCGTTTGCAAACCATTCTAGGTACCAGCCGTATTTGAGGCATTGTCGTAAGACTGCCCTCGACAATCACTTATATTAATAAAAAAATATTAGAATTCTTAATGTTATATATGAGGACGGTTCTAGAACGCTGGCCCGCATTACAAGTACAAGGACATAAACATCTCTTTTGATAGAACTACTCGCGAACGTAGGTTAATTCTGGTTGGTCAGTGCAAGACATCAAGCAATAAAGATATATATATATATATATATATATATACAGATGCTTATCAGAATAATGGAAACACCTGTAGATGGCAACACGTCAGATGTATGGGTTGGCAGTGGTGTCGTGGCGACCGCAGCGCCGGACTGCTGGTGGTGGTGTGTTAGGTCGGTCTCCATACTACGTCAGGCGTCGTGGAACAGGAGTGTGCAGTGGCTGCAGCAGACGGAGGTAGTGTAAAATGGGAGACCTCTCAGAGTTTCAAAGAGGGCAAATTGTTGGTGCGCGGTTATGTGGAGTGAGTGTGACGGCAGTGGCTAGTGTGTTAGGTGTGTCGCCAGGGACAGTGTCGAAGGTGATGACGGCCTACACAACACACGGGAAAACCACATCGGGGAAGCGGAACAGTGGGCGGAAGAAAAGCATCAGTGACAGGGCACGCCGGGTATTAAAGCGCATTGTCACGCGGAACCGTCGTGCCACTGCGGCGCAAGTGACGGAGGAACTCAATCAGCACCTCCCCCAACCTGTTTCGACAATCACAGTCCGCCGCGAATTACATGACATGAACTTACGGGGTCGTGTTGCACGGGCCAAACCTCTCATCAGGGACCAGAACGCTTTAGCACGCCGCAAATGGTGCCGCGACCATGCAACTTGGACCGTTGACGACTGGAAACGTGTGGTATGGTCGGATGAGTCACCATTCACCCTATTCCAAACCACGGGCCGTGTTTATGTGTGGAGAACGCCC
>JAGDQP010013509.1:17547-47640 GCA_022664845.1 Lepisma saccharinum
AGTGAGTGTGACGGCAGTGGCTAGTGTGTTAGGTGTGTCGCCAGGGACAGTGTCGAAGGTGATGACGGCCTACACAACACACGGGAAAACCACATCGGGGAAGCGGAACAGTGGGCGGAAGAAAAGCATCAGTGACAGGGCACGCCGGGTATTAAAGCGCATTGTCACGCGGAACCGTCGTGCCACTGCGGCGCAAGTGACGGAGGAACTCAATCAGCACCTCCCCCAACCTGTTTCGACAATCACAGTCCGCCGCGAATTACATGACATGAACTTACGGGGTCGTGTTGCACGGGCCAAACCTCTCATCAGGGACCAGAACGCTTTAGCACGCCGCAAATGGTGCCGCGACCATGCAACTTGGACCGTTGACGACTGGAAACGTGTGGTATGGTCGGATGAGTCACCATTCACCCTATTCCAAACCACGGGCCGTGTTTATGTGTGGAGAATGCCCAAAGAAGCGTATGATCTGCAGTGTCTCCGCCCAACTGTGAAACATGGAGGCGGCACGGTGATGCTGTGGGCCGCAATATCATGGTTTTCATTGGGTCCTGTGGTCACACTTCGCGGACGCATCACTGCCAACGATTATGTCGCAATTTTAGGAGACCACTTGCATCCTATGGTCCGGATGTTGTTCCCGGACAATGACGCCATATTCCAGGATGATAATGCACCCATTCACACAGCTGGAGTTGTTGCAGCGTGGTTTGAGGAACATCGGGATGAAGTTCAACACCTCCCCTGGCCCGCCCAATCCCTAGATCTCAACATAATTGAACATCTGTGGTCCATCTTGGAAACACGACTCCGGCGACGATTTCCACCTCCATCCTCTCTCACAGAACTGGCCGATGCCCTGCACGGGGAATGGTGTAATATTCCACTTGCTACCATTCACGATCTCTATGCCTCCATCCCACGTCGCATCAAGGTTGTTCTGAAGGCGAAAGGTGGCCCGACACCATATTAATCTGGTAAGTTGCACTTTCGTTCAGGTGTTTCCATTATTCTGATAAGCATCTGTATATATATATATATATATATATATATATATATATATATATATATATATATATGTAATATATATATATATATATATTATAAAATCATTATTTTTCACTAAAGTACACCTTGTACTCTAAATGCGGGCCAGTGATCTAGAACCCGCAAAGCTAGTGATTCAAGGTGGGCAAGTTATCTAAATTCTTGCTATGACAGGTCAATGTTCAATGGATTCCTTTCAGTTATGAAGACAACCATGAATGTACCTACGCATGCATGACGTTCATTAATTATGGCAGGGCCAAAATAGGCCTTTCTATGTTACGTAAGCAGTATGACTACATAATCACTGACAAAAAGACTTACGGAAGTGTAACTCACCGATTTTAATAAAACTTTGCATACTTGTAGAACATCGAAAAATAATCGACACGTATTTTTTTTATTTCGGCAATGGTGCGGGTTTAAGGGTAGAAACGCTAGGGGTGGTCTCCAAGCATAGACAGAAAACAATCGTTTAATGTAGAAGAAAAAATACTGCCAGGTGGGGGTAGGACAGCTGATTCAGAATCTGACGTCAAAATTCAAAATGGCGGATCCAATATGGTGATTACAATTACAAAAAGTCGTCTGGTTTGAAATGCTCTGCAGTTAGCCAAGAACAATTATAACAAATTTACATCTCCGCAATAATTTAATGGTGATTTAATTAAGATCCAATCACTGATTCATAATCAGTTTTCTTCTCCCAGATTTGCAAATCCTATTAGGTATGCGTAGTACAAAAGCGGTTATTCGGAAGAAAAACCACCTGAGTTTGAAAATCCCGTAACATTTTGTTTCAAAGAGTGTGCAGAATTTCGCCATTTGTGCACATTTATTGCGATCATAAGGTGTGTTTGGTGTAAACAATGTTTTTGCATCACACACTTTTTTACGGAATATCATTACTGTAAAACGTTTTCTCAATAAATTAATAATTATAACAATTGAGGACATATACATTTCTGAAATAGTAAGAGGCGAGGGGACTCACTATAAATAAGTACCCCGACTAGTGAGAGGCGAGGGGACTCACTTTCATTAAGTATCCCGACTAGTGAGAGGTGAAGAAACTCACTTTAATCAAGCATCCCGTTATAATAAGTACAGAAAGGGGTTTCAAATCGGTCTGCAACCTTCTCGCAGTAACACCTGCCAACTATAATTGTTCTTGGCTAACTGCAGAACATTTCAAACCAGACGACTTTTTGTAATTGTAATCACCATATTGGATCCGCCATTTTGAATTTTGTAATTTTGACGTCAGATTCTGCATCAGCTGTCCTACCCCCCCACCTGGCAGTATTTGTTCTTCTACATTAAATGATTGTTTTCTGTCTATGCTTGGAGACCACCCCTAACGTTCAATGGGTGGTTTCTACCCTTAAACCCGCACCATTGCCGAAATAAAAAAATACGTGTCGATTATTTTTCAATGTTCTACACGTATGCAAAGTTTCATTAAAATCTGTGAGTTACACTTCCGTAAGTCTCCTTGTGAGTTTCAATATAAAATTCTGTCAATTTAACAACACTGCCATCAACATTATTGTGGAAAGACGACAAAATTTGAGTTTTTGTTTGGCTATCGTAAACAAATTCCAACTATATGAAGAAAATCACAAGCAACATATCTTTCATCTTTAAAATAAATACCACAAGTTACCTTGAATCTTCATATTTGTCCTTGTTAATTTTCCATGGTACTTCGAGATGTCGAAGAGCCTGGTGTTAATCAATTTTCAGATGTACTTTTCTCATTACCTCTGGTTTTAGTTAATTATTTAAGTTGAACGGGAGAATATCAAATATCAAGTCTAATCTCCTTTCGACGTTATTAATTGATCAAAACAGCTCCAGTCCTTGTCCTGCGGAAGTACAACACGTTCAGGCTATACACTGTGGCCAGATAGCACATTTTAGTTCACAAACCAGCATGAAATTAATCCTGGTTTCTGGCTAAGAGACAACATTAAAGGCCGAGTCCGGGATACCAGCTGCTGAGCAATCGTAACCCCCGGCAGTAATGCATTCGCATAATGTAAAATCAATACATTAAGTTGCATTGCTGCCGCGACCGGGGGGTTACGATTCCTCAGCAGTTGGTCTCCCGGATTCGGTCAAAGTAAAATTAAGCTATTTACTGAAATCAGAAGCAGAATTTAGATATTGAAACATTCTCAATCCTATGAATATGATGATAAACTGTACCTCGACAGCATGAACACTAAACTATGCCATTCAAGAATTTAGGAAAAGAATCTCTCACGGAATAACGTAGTAACATAGATGAACATTTTAACTTAACCACTAAATAATTGAAAGGTACAAAAGAAAATGAAAGATTTTAAAATATACAGATTAAAGTGAGAGCAGAAAAAGCAAGGTGGAAGAAATATCCTTAAAGTCAATAGGTTGGTCTTACACATTCAAGTATAGCTATATAGATAGATACATCTGTAATACTACAAATCTACGACTTTTTCTACTCAGCCCCTGGAAAATATAATTTTGTTATATTTATAACATGGATGAAAACGTTATTAAAAAATGAGAACCGAATGTTGTAAAAAAATAAAACATTATTGATGTTTTGTTTTCAATAGTAAAAATATTTATAACAAATAAAATTTGCCGCCCTAGGTCCCAGCCTACTTAGAAATTCGGCCCTGTCAACAATTGACAATAAACAGTGACGACATAGGAAAGTCCGAATAAAGGAATATCCTCAACCCTAAACCAAAAGCAGATTGCAATAAGTGTCTGAAGTAAAGCTGGTAAAATAGTTCGCTTTGTCAGTCAACTTTGTTTCCATAGTTCATTTTGTATTAAGTCGATTAAATTGTGGATTCGAACAAACACATTCTATCCTTGCAACAGTTGGTCAAAGGAGAGCGGAAGTTTTGGTTTTTAGTTTTCTCGGTTGTATTTGAAGAGCTTATCTTAAATGTGCAGTTTTCTCAAATATGTAAAATTAACAAGGATAAGAGACTGCAGATGATGTTTTGTTCAATTTAAAGGCAAACCCATGTGATAACCTTGGACGTGCGGTAGATTTTAGTTCTACCACAGTGATTTAAATTTTGTGTTAGTTCACCTATCCGCCACTACAAGGAGAAGCGCTGCTCTCTACCTTTCCGTTATTTGCTCGTTGACTGTTAGATGTGATGGGTGCTTTGTTGAAGCGTGTAAAACGTAATTTACATTGCTGTAAATTTCGGGTGGGGTAGAAAATACCCCACGTCCCAAGTAACGTAAGTTTTTTTAAATAGTATAACGTTTTGGAAATGAATGTTCAAATGAAGTTGATATTAAAATTGAATTATTTTAGCATTTCCCTTTTTTACCCTGTACTCTTCTTTGGTTGTAGAAAAGGAAAATGTATTTATTAACATAAAATAGTTTGGAGACATTTTCTTTCCTGGATTCGTTCATTGGAAATTCTGCAGGAGGAATGTGTGTTCTTGGCTGCATGTGACATACTGCTAGTATGTTTGAAACAATATTTTTGTTAACCTCATTATGGTCTGCGTCAGTGAATGGAGATTTTTCCTTAGCCAATAGAAAATTGGCATTGTAACTGTTCTTTGAGGGTGTAGAAGAGAGAAATTATGGTTGCTTTTTGTGGCAATATAATTTTATTGACGGTCCACCGCTATTTTGGAGAAACTGCTTCAATGTGAAAAGTTATTTACTGTTGGAAAATAATTGGTCCTCAGCAGTGGTATTCGTTTTGTGAGTGATCTCTAATAAAGTGTGTATAAAAGAAATCAGGGCCTCAATGCTTTACATCCGGCAGCTTGTCTAAATTGCCTAACGGTTCTGAAAGGCCAACATATTTTGTGAACAAAATGATAAAACATTTGTTAGTCAGTTTTATTGGGGGTCTAAAAAAAGAACATAAGGGTATGCGTTTTGAAATTGATTTTTGATGGTTGAAAGAGATTCCCAGGTATCGGGTTTTTAGATTGTGATCACAAGCAGAAGCAGCTAATTACAGAAGGTCTCAAATATTTTATTAATTCCTTGAGTTCTTTGATATAATGATGAAAAGGTTGTGAAAGAACAGCTTTGCAAAAAAAGATAAACTCAATTAAAATGTTCAGATTATTATGGTTCATCCATTTTCAGTACGAGCATATTGAATTAAGGTGATAGAAGAATAGAGGAAGAAACGAAGTATTTCAACCTTTCAGGAATACCATTGTTTAAAGATGGGGAGGAAGAATTCTCAAACAATTTTAAATTGTGATGGAAGACTTTGAGAAAGATTTTTTTAGGTCACTGAAGAAAAAAGAATGTTCTAGACAGTTTACATTTGTATATATTTACACAGGCAAGTGGGGCCTGTGGATTTATTCTTTATTCAGCTTCATTTTGGAACTGCAAACGAATTTTTCTTGGGTAATTTTGTACTGTGCTCTTATAACTTGCTAGCGAAATATTGTGCGTTTATGGCCTTTAGGCATCTGAGACAGACCGAGATCGGGTAAGACAGTATGAACTTGAATTATAACTTACTACCGAAATATTATTCATTTATGGCCTTTACGTAATTTTGGCTCAGGCCGAGATGGGGTAAGACAGTATAAAGTGGAACTATGACTTCTTAGCAAAATATTATTTATTTACGGCCATTAGGCATCTGAGTCTCAGCCCGAGATCGGCTAGGTCAATAAAAACGAATTATAACTTGCTACTGAAATATTGTTCGTTTATGGCCTTTAGACATTTCAGACCCAGGCCGATATCGGACAGGTCAATAAAAAGTGCAATCATGACTTGTTAGCAAAATATTATTTGTTTACGGCGTTTAGGCATCTGAGACTCAGGCCGTAGAGATTTTTAAAATGATTATATTATTTTACATTGCTTATTAATGGTGGAATGAAGAAAGAGGAACACATATTTGTCTATAAAAAGACTTTCATGATACAAGCTAAGATTGAACCAACCCACGAGAGAACCCCTATTTGAAGTGAGGAATATATCTTGTTTTAAATTTTTGCTGGAATTTAGATAAGATCGTATGCTTCTTGTACACTTGTAAACCTATCACACTAAAATAATATGACTACAAATGGCGCGGCCCGGATTGAATCCCGGCCAGGACACTGGAGATTTGTACATTGTTTTTATGCCTGACGCTCTGAGGCGCAATAAGCCTTCTATCAAGTTGAATACTAAAGTGTTTTTGGTATTCTTGGATATCTTGGGAAAGGTAAAGCCGGTTAAGCGTGCGACTATTTACCCCACCTGTTTGTACACAAGACAATGTGAAGCGCTACCTCCATATCCCCACGCCGTATCGCAAAGGGGATAGCTTTACCTTTTGATGTTCTTTTGTGAAATAAAAAGCAAGTTATAACTGCTGTTTCCAGACGTAAAAATATTTTTTACTGAATCACTTCATTTTAGCTGAGAAGAATATAAAGAGATCTTGCTTACATGTGCTTCCATTATTTTGAAACCAGCTAACTTGGTGTATATGTATATATTGCACCCGATTCAAATTTATTTAAGGCCTTTAGGCAATTTTGACTTAGGCCGAAACAATAATATTCCAAATATTACTTGACACTTATTACAAACTTCGTCGGCAGGCTTATGCTTTTTAATTTGTTTTGCACCTATAGCAGGGGGAGGATACTGTTTCGTGATGGAAATTGTCAGTCGAAAGTTGATTTCATATATTTTATTTTGTATGGAAATCCGAAAATACAATTTCTATGCCAAAGGCGGGATTCGAATCCGGGACCTTGAAGTCGGTGCCTTACCGGCTATGGCTCATGAGCGTAAGATAAATATTTAACTTAGGGTTAGTTTATTTTGCCTGTTACATTCTAAGAAAAACTAAAATTAGAAATATGTATGCCCAACTGGTATTTGAACCCATAACCTTTGATTTGCTGTTTAAGCGCTGATTGGGTAACAGAATAACATACAACGAGAATAAATAAAAAAAACTTGTATATGATTTAAGCTACTAATAATAATGTAGTATAATAACACCTAAAGATCCACAAGTAATACTGACCCAACCCAAACACAAGTGTCAGAGTTCAGTTTGCTAAGACATTTGTTTGCAACGCCAACGCCAGAGGTATAGCAAATCCCAACCGAGTACGGTAACTTTCTTATACCGGGTGGAAATATATATATATATATATATATATATATATATGTGTGTGTGTGTGTGTGTGTGTGTGTGTGTGTGTGTGTGTGTGTGTTTTTGAGAGAGAGAGAAATCATTTTTTTTAATTTGGACCCCATTATTTTTTGTGAATGTGTATGAAATGAAAATATCTTAGAAACGTTAAGAGAACTGTAAACTATAATGCTGAATCTTGACTTAGTCCAGAGGGTGGGAGGGAGTAAAAATTTTATCCCACCATAATTTAGTATGTTATTGTACACACTTTGAAACGTATTTTAAACATATTTTGTAGAAAACTTTTAAAAGATTTTTACCTACATTACTTTAGTCAAAATTGTACTGAAAAAATGGCGAAGTCCGAAAATGGCTACCTGAGGTTGATGCATATAACTGTTACAGATCACTGTTAACAGATAGCAGTTTGGATGAACTATCAAAAATAACAGTTCCAAGTACCACTGAAAATTCATATACAATACCGCATGTGATGCGCTTCGCATTTTACACTCATTCACGAAAGTCTTAGAGTGAAATTCTTTAATGTAATGATAAATATATGTTATAAGATTTGATTTTATTTACGGTAAACACAGAATCATTATTTTGTTAAGGATACTTTGTTTCCCAAACATACATACTTTTCCACTGAAGTTAGAAATAGTGAAAGCAGATAATTTAAGAAAAAAGTCTCCTACACAATTTCTCTATCAAGGTTGGCAGTACTTATCATTTTGATAGAATTGAATTATTTTTCTGAGAAGAGATGTGATTATCTTTTTGTGTAAGGTGTAAAAGAAGTACTGTTTAAACCATCTCATATACGAATAAGGTTTGCCGCAAATAATATTCTTCTGGTTTTATTTTCAGGAAGTAGACTTTAAGCCGGCAGTTATTATTAAGATATTGAGTATACCTTCGTGCTGAGTCACATAGCTTAAACCCCTAGGAATTAGAGTTAGAATAATCTATAGTTAGTAAGCAGTAGACTGTTTAAAGATATTTACAATGCAATATTTCCATAATATTCATAGAATAGTTATTCCTGGAATATTTCAGAATCTGTTTAATTCAAATAAATCCTTGTAAGAAAGTTCAGTAAATAATACGTTCTCAGTCTTCGTTCTGGGTAACCAACGAGGCTGCCGGGTACTACCCTCATCACCCTTGTCAGCAGGCTGGAAATCCAGGCGAAGTCCAATGACTTGGCGTCGAAATCACTTGCACTCCCGACTGATGGATACTTGGGACATCCACTCTCTCCAGTGTTGGCGAGACCAAAGGTCTGAAGAGCTGCCCAATGGCGCACTTCCCAGCCTCAACGAGCTAGACCATTCAAGAATCTGCTGCTAAGAGCTAGGCGCTATCCAATGGTTCCGTCCCCTTTCCTTGGGTCCCAGGGGCCAGCGTCAATGCAAGTACATCCTGGCACATCCTTTGTCATTGCGTGAAGGCGCAAGTCGCAGCACAAGAGGAGATGAAATAATGAATCATTTGTGGATGAATAACGAGGTGAAACTGAATGAAACTAGTCTCTGCTGATCCTCCTTTCTAGCAACGTAAGTGTTTAGCTGCTAGGGCTGACTGCAGCCAGGAAAAGACGGCTGGACGATGGGGTCGCTAATTCCCTACGCCGTTGTTGGCTGATTGCAACCAGCATAAGCCGGCTGGACGATGGGGTCGCCAATTCCCTACGCCGTATACGAGCAGCGATGGTCTGCTGCTCGGGCTATGTGATGGTTTCATCACGTTGCGGTCCGTAAACCTGCGATGAGGTCGCTAATCTCCTACGCAAGATCACACGTTAGAAGTCACAATATCAATCATACATCGAATAAACAAGGATGGTTTCCACATATTGATCTCCAATCCTCCATCTAAAAGTTATACTGGACTTCTCGACGCTTTGAAAATTTTGAAAAATATACAAGTCAGTGCGGAGAGAACAGTTACTGTCGATCGTCCACTTCCAGTCTTAACCAATATAAACCAAAGTTTTACTTCTCAGTTTTTTTACTGTAACTAACTTATCACTGTGTTGTCCACTTTCTTTTTATTTATGTCTTATCGTTTGCAAATGACGTTAATATTTACAGCAAGCAGATCAATGGTTTCCAGTCTTTACCTGTGAAAAGCATACCGAGGCGGTTACCTCATACGTTTAGGAATACAAAGTTGACAGATTTCGCGTGAAGAACACAGACAGAAGTTGACAATTAATTCAAACTTATTATCACGGGATGATGATGTGAAAAAAACTCAGAAACGCGGACAAAATTCGACAGTTAATCGGCGAAAAAATGGAAGGAACATATAGTTACACAGTTCCATACGCAGATGGTGATCATTATTATTATTATAAAATTGTCCCATTCGCAAGCAAATCTGCACAATCGAACGCTGTCGTGATACAATCGGTAACGTCCTTGCAATTACTATTTTGTTATTCGTTCAACTCTTTCTCCATATCATGTGGTATTGTTCATTGCGACCAAGTTATTTCTCTATATTCTTTCCGTCAGCCAAGAATAAATTGTTCATAACTTCACTGAACACCTCCGTGGGCAGTTACGTAACGCCCTTTGCGGCTATACTCAACTACACTCACACACTGAAATATTTCATGGGCAGATAACTAGTAAGGACATACCTTCATACACACTAAGTCCCAGTATAATATTATGTAGTAAAAAAATGCATGCGCGCAGTAAAGTTTCAAAAATGTCTTAAATTTCTGAGTGTTCACAACCAGATTCATTAAACGAGCATCTTCTGAACTTCAAATAAAATTTAAGCATTCGTATTTATTGCAGTTTTAAAGATTTATGTAACATAAATAATGTTACTATACGAAGAAAGCTAAAATCGTGATTCCAGCTCCTTATACTAATCACATGCGTCACTCCTCGATGTGACGCCCATATATCACGATTACAGTTCTTGGTTTGTAATAGAGAAATTCCGGATTCAGTAGCAGGAGAAAAGCTAATTCATGCGTAATCATGAGTTAGCGTGTTCTTTCCCTCTTCATGGGAAAGAATATTCTCCAACATACTAGAAATCAGAAATGATTTATTTTACACGAAGATCTTGATAATGTAACTTGTATAAGGTAAAATATAAAGAAAAATTAGGCGCTGCAATGACCGGCAATCATACCCGGGTCTCCTAGTTGTCTAACGCGTATTATACTGTGGCACTGCCACCACGACGACCAACCTCTGCCCAATGTCTTCTGGTTTTGAGTGAAGGCACCCCACTGCCTGCGAAGATTTCAACCGAAAAACTTCAACTCGTGCAGTACGTAAGGATCAGATGTTATTTTCTTTTACAAGAAGACCCTGAGTATGGTAGCGTACTGAAAACTGCACAGATAAATTAGACCCTACAACGACCGGGGATCAAACTCGGATCTTCCAGATGCCTGCCGATGTTTCACCACTTGTATTCCCACTGGGAATTGAACCCGGGATACCTTGATTACAAGGCAGCGAGCATTAACGCTCATTCACAAGAAACATACTCAGCCACAGTGAATAAAAATGTTATGTCTATTACAGTTTTAAAGTGTGCAGATTACGACTGCATTATTTCTTTGTTGCTATTATGCTTTGTTATATGATTTTTAGAGAAGACCTAAGAGTCGCCCAGTCACCTCATAATTAGGGGTGATTTTATATAGTCCTTGGTGCCCGACAAGTTGTCGGTATAAAATTGCGGGACCAGATGAAACTTTCAGCACTTACACACTGGCATGTATAGAGCATGAAAATACATGATAGACATTCCAAAAAGGTAGCTATCCAAAATGACGGCCGACGCTATTTATTAAAATCACTATATCTCGGCTCTGATTAATCAGATGTCGATCATTCTTTTTTCATGAAAGATATTTTTATTAGCTACATTTTTGCTTACAAGCAATATTTTCGTAAATCTAATAGTTCTTCAGTTAAATGTAAAAAAAAAAGTTTCATTTTAGCCTAAAATATTTTCTTATTTAATATTTCACTTTGAAACGACTGGTTTTAGATAAACCTATGTCCTTACACAAAATCTAGCATGTAACTAGGCTTTTTTTTTTAAAAAAAAAAAAAAGATAATTTAAATCTGACAAATATAACCAGAGATATGGACAATTGTTTGAAAAATTCTGCAATACGAGTTAGCATTATGGAGACACTAATGCGTGTAGAAGCTACATGATGGTTTGGTATAAAACGTGAGTATCAGGTGAAACTTTCAGCAGTTGTACACTGTCATGTATAGAACACGAAAATACGCGATGGAAATTCCAAAAAATGTAGCTAACCAATATGGCGGCCATTCAAAATTGTGGCTATTGCCAATTTCCAATGATACATATATCAGCATCGCATATCTCGGCTCTGAGTTATCCGATTTCGATGGTTCCGTTTTAAAATAAAAGATAATATCTTTGACTTCAATGAGCAATATTTTCATAAATCTAATATTTTTTTTCAGTTAAATATAAAAATGTGAATTTTAACCGAAATCATTTTTATTTAATATTTGACTGAGGCAGATTTTAGGTTTAGGCGAAAATTTCTTTTCAAAAAAGAAGGAAAAACAAAATTTTATGCATAATATTCTCTTATTTAAATATGCATAATGTTAGAAAACTACTATTTTTAGATAAATGAATGGTTTTGCAAAAGACACTGCTTTTATTTGAAAAAAAGGGCAAATAATACGCTAACCGATAATCTGAACCAGAGCAATTACTGCGTACGTATATCTGTAACAACTGCAAAGCAGAATGGCAAGTACAACAGTTTCTGGTGCAGATGCTCCGGCGATCCAATTGATGCATAGCTTTCCTTCGCTGTCCTTTCTCCATTCATACTCTTCAGCCTCTGGTATACTTAACAGTATTTTCCAAGTCTTCGTATCTAAATCTCTATCTGGAAATTTGCGCGTTCCAATGTATCCTTGCATGATGGTAGTTAGCAACTATCGACTTCACCCGCCTTTGGATGTAAATAATTTAATCGCAGCTCATTGTCATTTCCAATTTCTATTTTCTTGGAATGCATGTCACAAGTTTTCCAACTGTCTTGAATAACTCATTTGAAACAGTTCACGCGATTCCTATGCTTCTGAATGTTGTGACATTATTTTGTGCTGTTCCAGTAAACCTTTTAATCTTTCTTTGTCCTGCAAATGCATTTATACTGTCACAGCCTGACCTGAATGGAAACTTATTACAGCTGATGCTACTTCTTAATAAATTTCTGAGACATTTTTTCCAATATCAAGTACTTTCAGTTAGTTTCTAACACCTTTCACAATGCATTTACTTGCTTTAACCTGTTTGTACAGTACCACAGAAAACCAAACTTTTTATTAGCAGTGATTTCTAAGGCCCAGATTATCGGATATTATTGCCATTTTCTTCAAATAAAAGTATATATTAAACGAAGTATCTTTTTAATTTAATTTTAAGACCTTTAGGCAACTTTGGGTCTGACAGGATGGATTATGAGATGAATTGGTGGAATAAAGAAAGTGGGAGGAAACGGGAGAACCCCGAGAAAAGCCACGCATACGGTGTTAGTCCACCACAAAGTCCATATAGCAGGAGCAGGGGTCGAACCGACCATCCCTAGCATCAGACGTGAGCCCTAAACCATTAACCTACCGCGGCCCAGCAGCATTTTTAAAGCAAATATTTATCTAAAAAATATAGTTTGCTAATAAGACCTTAAATAAGAAAATAATAAACATTTTTTTGTCATTTTCTAATTTCCCTTAATAAACCAAAACTAAATATACTTAATATTAAATAAAATAATTTAGGTTAAAATTCACATGTTTAAATTTAACAAAAAAATCTCTATTATATTTATGAAAATATTGCTCTTAATAAAAACTGAAGGCAAAGAAATGATTTTTCATTTTAAAAAATGAACCATCGAAATCTCGTAACATTGAAAATTGGCCATAGCCACTACTTTGAAGGGCCGCCAGTTTGAATAACTACCGTTTTGTGATGTCTATCACCCATATTCGTGCTCTTCATAGACAAATGTACAAGTGATGAAAGTTTCATTTGTTCCCTACATTTTATACCAAAACACCAAGTGGCACACGCATTAGTGCCTCCGTAATGCTAACTCGTATTGCAAAAATTGTCAATATCTCTGGTTATACTTGTCGGATTTAATTGATCTTTTTTAAAATAAAAGCTTGAGTTACATGCTATATTTTGTGTAAGGACATAAGTTTATCTAAAACCAGTAGATTCAAAGTAAAATATTAAAGGCTAAAATGAAACTTTTTTTTACATTTAACTGAAGAACTATTAGATTTACGAAAATATTGCTCAAACAAAAATGTAGCTAATGAAATTATCTTTCATTTAAAACAGGAACTATCGAAATCGGATAACTCGAACCGAGATATGTTCGTTTTAATAAATAGCGTCGGCCGCCATCTTGAATAGCTGGCTTTTTGGAATGTCTATCACGTATTTTCGTGCTCTATACATGCCAGTGTACACGTGCTGAAAGTTTCATCTGGTCCCCCCATTTTATACCAAATTATCGTTTTCTGGCTTCTGGCACAAGGATAGGAACGTGAGTTTTATATGATGCACCAAAGTCACAATGTGAGAAAAATTGCTTTAGGTTATCCCAAGGGAGCCCGGAATGCGTAGCATTTTCTTTGTTTGCAATGTGCGTATTGGATGTATGTACGAGAAGTTATTGACATGTAAACATGTGAAAGGTACTTTTTGCGTCAAATATTTTAAAATAATATTCCAAAACTATATACGGTTACGAAGCAAATTAAGAATATAGTAAGGCACATTCCAAATAACAAAGAAACAAGTAAAATAATATATACAAAAATAAAAGATAAGAATATATCTTATAGTATATTTTCTGACAAAGAATGTCAATATTTCCTTTTTCGCAAGAGAACTTGTAAGTTATCAACAACAGAGAATACTTCGATTTACTGGCACATTTTAATAAAATTACCATCACAAAACAAACAAGTTACAGCACACAAGCAACCAAGAAATTAATGTACAGCAAATGTTTCTTAAGCATAACTGATAAATGAAGGGAAAAACTTTAAAGTAAACCATATTTTCGGTTGTCCCAAAGAACGCCCATTTAGTCACCCCAATTTAACCCAATTTCATTCCAGTTTTATCAAACCCATTTTATCATTCCCTGTTTGTGCTCGGAACACTAAATTTTGATATTTTCTAACTGAACATATGTATAGTGTATAGTCAGCGCCAAAACTTTGTACCCAGTCGTTAAATTTTTTCTCCGGATAAATTTGGAATGGATTGGATTATTTGAGTACGGTTTCCCGTAACAAAGAGAATTTGATTTTCTGTAACTTACAACAAACTGTACTCAAATCGGTCTGTCTTTTCCAAAGTTACTTTTGGAGAAGAGATTTTGTGACTGGGTACAAACTTATGACGTTGACTTCTTGCAAACCATAAATTCAAATAACTCGAAAACTACTTACTAATACAATTGCATACATACTTTTACCAAATAAACTAGAATTATCGAACTATTTTACAGTGCAACTCTCGAACTCCTTATATGAACAGTTACCGAATTACAAACATTTCAAAGTTGTTGTTTTTTAATGCCCAAAGTCACCTCACTTTACTGTGCATGTAAATTTCTATGCGTAAATACTAACTTACGTGGATCAAAACTAGAAATAATTAATTAATTGAAACTTTATTAGTTCATAGTAAAATATTAACAAACATATGATGCAATACTTTTAGGCCCCTTTGCTTGGCATTGTGGATTCTACTGCCTATAGGAAATAAGTTAGTGGTAGGCTTAATGCATGTCATATAGCTATTCAAGTAGCTACATACAGAAAACAAGATACAGAGCTCCGTATTTACAATTAGTTTTGCCTACTCTCAGTGCGAAAAGAATGCAATTGTTTCATTCATGCAGAAATTACATTCATCTTAGTAAAACGTTCCGAACTACGATTCATATGTACTGTGCTGTTCAGTTTCAGTTCTTAACTGCACTCCACCACTCATTCATATGAAAGAACTATTAGGTTAATCTTTTTTAAACTTGATTTGCGAATTTTGAGAAATATATTTTCAATGCGAATTTTATTTTAAGTTATTGTATTTATAATCATCTGTAACACGGTAATCACATATAGTTAAAGACGTTACATGACACTATTTTAGGCTATACGATAAACTGAAATCTTAAAGAACATAAAAAGTCCCCTTCCCCGTAATCTTTCGTTTGGAATTTTAGATTGGCGCCAAACTAACGCAAAACTTTGAAAGACTGAACTAAAAAGAATGGAATTCAGCAAACTTTCCATCCGGTACAGAACACACAACCTTTAGAAGAACTCTCCGATATCCTACCTTTCTAGATCGGAGATTTCCTTGAGTCAAAGGAAATTCATCGCAGCACCCTTGCTATATTCCGCCACACATGGTAAAATAAATGATAAATATTCCATTTTGTTGAATTTTAATAGTATTTCAGGCGCAATGATTTTGCAGAATGTACAGTATTTGCATTATTTAAGAATTATTAGACGGAGAATTGAAGGGTCTGTTCGCTTGGAATACACATGCTGTACTGATGTGTAAGTAAGCGTAGAACACTGAGAACGTACGTGACGTCACAGTGTATATCAGAGTTGTACCAGGGGCAATTTTGAACCGGGTCATCGTGTCTATGCTTGGGATCCGGTCTGACTGTGACCCGGACGGCGAAGTAGAGATTTCATTTATTATTATTATTATTATACACTGTTGCGTTTGAAATATTTATCTGCAGTGACTGGGAGCAGGGCGTTACTCCCCAGACTTAAAAAAAAAAAAAAAAAAAAACGTCGCCGAAAAAGATTCTAACGATACTAACAACATATGGAAATAGTCTCATATCTCCGAAAAGAACAAAATGCCACCGTGGGTGTGCAAATAGCCACTCGGAAAGGCTATTCTGAAACGATTTTATGTTTGAAGTATTAATAGGATAAAAGCATTAAAATCTTTTAAAACCCTCAAATATGAAGTTCTCGTACATACCAGTAGCTCACTTCTCAAGGAATTTAACATTATAATATGTGATATGGGTTATTGTTAATGTATGAGTGAAGCGTTATATGGATATCAATAATTAACTAATTTTTTTATATTTATTGGAGTTAGATTTGGTTTTATTATCGATTTGATGCTAAAAGAGCTTATAAGAACATGATTTGATGTGATACGGGGTTGCCGACGTCAGGTGTGATTTGTAAATGTTTCAGGATTTGGCCGGTAGATGGCAGCACAACTATAACGTTAGATTTTTAACAAGTGGAATGGCGTTTTAGTTATTGTAAATGATGAGTTACTGGCTGCATTCAGCGCGGTGAGCGGCTCAGTGAGAGTGATCCAGTGAGTGAGCGTTCACAGCGGATCCTTCAGATGCCAAATTTCGTTTATGCTCAACAAACAGTTGAATTTAATAAAGCGTACGGTTGAAGTTCCACGAACAATTGAATATCGCACAGCACAAATAGTAGTAAATATAACGCATCGGGAGGATGTGAGGCATATATTACAGTTTTTTTATCGACGACGAATTGAATATGTTCTTACATGCTGTGAGGCAATTTGTAGTTATTTGTAGTATAGCCACTTGTAGTTATTTCATAATAATTACTATTAAATTCGTGACACTATAGTCCTCTCTGCCGGAAGCCATATTGCAGTCGCTCTAACCGCACTTCCGGGAGGTCCGGCTCACAAGTGAGCGCGAAAATATTTGCTCACAAAGTGACGCCGAATTACTGAGCCAAAAGTTCTCAGTGGCATTCGAAGGACAAATTCAGTGATCCCTCACCGCGCTGAATGCCACCACTGTTTTTAATATCGGCACAAGAGTATAATTAATTGATTGAATGTTTGCTATTGTTTTATCTAAAAGATGTTCTTTATTCTTGATGACTAATGTTTAGTCGTATAAAATTAATGAACATATGAATGTAAAAAGCTAGGTTGGGTTCAACATGACTGGAGGTATATATGATGTAGTTTAATTCTCTGAAAATAAGTACTTATATTTTGATATCTTCGTGTTTCCATCATTTCGTTTTGGAGACTCGATTATAAGGTTACCTAGGGCGCTGAAAAGCACCTTAGTAGCTCGTTGGCTCTACGATTGCATATTTTTGGTGTTGTAGCCCGCACTGCGGGGAGCAGACTGGGCCACATCTTTATTAGTGTGTTAAATTCACGTCGGACTTCAAAATGAATCCACTGCGCCCTGATATATTTAAAGTTATTTGGTAATTTGCACTTGGACCACGCAGCGACAACAAATTGAACTTTTATCATTATAAGATATATATATATATTGATATTATAGAAGAAAGGTCCCATTACGTATGTATTGATTCTAACCAAAGGAACAACACCAGTCACCAGGTCAAGATGCCACCGGGTTAACTGATTGAAGATTCGATCATGGGGCCACCGAGTTAACTCAGTCTGGTGATTTGGATCAAGACCGGGTCCCGAGTCATTCGGGTCAATCAAGTCAAGTTTCGGACCAGGTCTCCTAGTCACGTTCAGGTCACCAAAAGAGACCCGGTTTCAGCTCTGTTATATATCCGTGCAGCTGTCTGTCGAAGAGCTGCAAACATGTAATGCTCTCTCTTTTCTCATATGTGCAACAAGAACACAATGCAATTGCTCTGTCACACCAGACAAATGCCGTGATGGCACCAACATAGGCCCTGGCTGACACCTTTCCGAATCCTTTCCCCTCCCCTATCCCGCCCTGAGCCTTATATACCTAAAGGCCATAAATAAAATTCAAACAATGCAACTGTGAGTTGTCTGCACTCCACTGCACTCGCTGAAGAGCAAAAGCAGAAAGTACGTATTTGTATTCTCATATAGTACTTGCACCTTTAACAGCAGAAGTGCAGCTGTACTGGTCACCCGAACACGAAAGTGTACATTAGTTTGCTCTGCTACAAGCAGTGGAGTCATCCTCGGATCCCCCTCCCCCCGAAACCAACTTCTAGGTACGTGTCTGATTGAATCCCACTACATCGTATCTCACTTCTAATGAAATCGGACAAAACAAAGGTTAAATATTTCCCGCTCTTTCTTTATCCACTTCCTTGCAGAGAAAAAGTTCGTTTAATAGAAAGAAGTTCTCTCAATATAGCATAGAATGAACTTTCCAAATTCCTCTCAATGAAGTTTACATGAATTTTTACTTTTCACGTCCCTTGTTGCTAGAGATAAAGAAACGTGTCTGCATTGAGATAGCCCTTCCAAGTAATTACACAAAAATGGAAAGTTTAAATTTTAGGTGCATGTCTTCAAACGAATTTATGAAATTTCCTAACATTTCTTTTATTTTCTTCGAGGATACTGTAGATGGGTATGTTAGTTGGTATATACTTGCAACAAGAGTTTTGAAACACAACATTCAGAATATCATACCTGGGAATGTATGGTGTTCTTTAGCTGTCCACACTCTCAATCCTTTGAGTAAGGAAGTGCCATCACATCCGTTTCTGTCGTTATTCTGTTTGTTATCATTAACAACTTTATTCGACATAAATATATTTTCTACGTTTTGTTCTTTCTCCAAACATCATGCTTTCTTGCGGGATAGGGCTCTTGGGTGTAGTGCGCTAAATAGTTATTGAAAGTATTATACCAGTACTAATTGTCGCGAAAAATCTCTCACATGAGAAATCAACATTACGACAAAAAAGAATATTATATTCATAATAAGTACCACCGAATTGAAGAAAAAACAAAACAAAAATCAGATAAACCAATCACAGAAAATGTAGCCCTATGATAAAGAATACTTTAATAATTCTAGAGACAAAATATTTTAATTTGGCGGTTCGTACTCACTCTCCTAAGGGCAACTTTAATCCGTGCTAATAAAGCAGATGTGCCCTACATAATAAAATAAGATTTTTTTCTTTGAGTTAAAAGGACTAACAACCTTTCAAAATTATCACAAGTTGAGATCCCCAAGACTGAAACCTATTTTAAATGATTACAAATTTTCGATAAAAAAAAAATGACAAATAATATTGTCCTAGAATCTTTCGTTAGAAAAAAGACAAGGAAAAAGGAAGAACCCATTTCATGCACTTAGTCGGAAACAGAAGCGTTCCCATAAGGAAAACATAGTTTTACTTGATTTTCTGTTCCGCTATCGGGTAATGACCGCAGATATCATCTACGTTACTTCCCCACAAGTGTAACGTTGGTTGCCGAATGTTTAGGCAGAGTGAAATTCACAATGTAAATTCACATAATATTCTTGCATTAATGGTTCTACAAAGACAGTGAACTAAAAGTTATTTTTCGGGGGGGGGGGGGGGTTGTGCAAATACAGCCTAGAAAGAAAAATGGAATTTCCATAAATATTCCAAGCGAACTGAACCACGATGGCAGCCAACAAACATAAATATTATTTCAAACATGAACTTCGAAAACATTATCTGCAAATTTCAGTGGACTTATTGACCTTCTGGAGAACCCGATACTACCTACTAAATTTCAAACGCTTTATCACAGACTTTGGGAAATGTCAGTTAATGTTTTGTCTTCTGCAAGGTTTTACTCAAAGTTTCTGCATCTTGTATTACTTGCTTCATCAAGTATTACTTTTCCGACATTGAGAATGTGAAATTACGGAACATCATATAAGTATTGTTTTTTATCAATATTCAATAAACCTGTCATAAGAATGATTATGGCTTGTTTAATAATATCCATTTGTATAACATAGGATAATCGGAAATAGTTTACGATTACAGGAGGCAGAATTGCAAGATGATTTACTATATAGTACAGTGGAACAGAAAGAGTGTGTGTGTGTGTGTGTGTGAGAGAGAGAGAGAGAGAGAGAGAGAGAGAGAGAGAAGGGGGGGCTAGTGTAAGAGTAAAAAAAAAATACAATAATATTTTAATAGCCAAACTAAAATATAGGTGATTTGTATCGATATGCTGGACACTCGAAGTTAAAATGTAATCGCGTTGATAGTGTTGCCAACCTAGTATAACGTTCCTTTCTTAAATGGTACTAGGACGGACCGACCAGGTATCCGTGAGGTCTAAGGCGTTAGGGCAACGACTCGAAAGTACTGGGTTCGAGTCCCGGAAGGGACATGGGTGTCTTAACTAGAATGTGACGCATAATGGTGACGGGCCGAAGTCAATAGTTACTAGACTGCCTCATATAAAATAAAGTTTACCAAAGGTACTAAGACGGTAATTAAACATCTGGAATTCCAAAGTAATCATCATACGTGAAGCTCAGAATGCAGTGTTGCAAACTGAATATTATACGAAGTTGGTGTGAAAAAACAAAACTTTATACCAGGTTGGAAACACTGAGAACCCGATGACAAATATTCGTCTTATTGCTACAAATCAACTCCTCAAAACTAAAATTTGCTTCCATGCATCGATTATGATTTAAGGAAAAATAATAATTTCATTTATCATTGTAAGAAGTTTATTTGAGGCTCCAAGTTGCCACTCTTGTATATCGAAAACTTAGCTGAATTCGACAAATGAAAAAGACAACTTTCGTCTAGTTCTGGTGTCAGGAATTCGTTTGCGAAGTCCGTCGGAAAAAAAATCAGTCTTCGCGTTGAGAATGTAGAGAAAAAATAAATTTATGTAAAATAAATTTTACAGAAAAAAAAAAAATTCTCGGATACCTCTCCCAGTTTAGCAGCTAATTTCTGCGTATGTTGTATCACAGGACGATGTCTTTCGAGTTCCGAATTATCCTAAAACCTGCTTCCGGCGCCCACTTCTCCATAGTAAGGAACTTCGGAAGCCCGAAGTCAATACCGGCTTTAAAAATTTCAACATTCTGGAATCACAGAAACTAGTACTCCGATTCCAGAATCCTGTTTTCCATTCTGTAATAAACCGGAATTGCGAACACCCCTCCTCCATAGTGTCGCTTGTGAACTGTGTGGTTTGGTGAATCGCCAATGTCCTTGCATGCCAGAATTGTACCTTTAATGAAGGTCTGGCAGTTTCCTTTCAATTTGCTTCCTCATAAATTGTGTTCTTACTTCAAAAGGGGTTCATTCTTAACGGCCAGAAATAAAATTAAATTTAAAGAAGCCCAATGTCCAATATTCCTTCCTAGGCAAAAATGTTGATGGGTAGAATCTTCACTATACTTGCTGCTAAAAAATGGCATTAATTTTAAACGAGGTTTCACCTATCATTAACATACAGTATTCTACTTCTGTCACTATGAAGACTCACAACTGCCAGCTAAATACTGAGTTTCTGTTTAATTATCTTGACAATTACTTCCAAAAACATTCTTGAGTTGACTAGAAATCGATTTGAACTTTGGAGAAATACTACTATGTTTATTAAGCCCTGTAGGACTTATCTGGTTGGACTAAATTGATCAATCCAGCCAAAATAATAACCAATAACAGTTTGAATCTGGATTTTATTAAAATCACTAAACCAGTGCTTTGACAAATCCCCTGAAAGTAACGTTCCAAGGTCCTATGTTTCCTTATAGTTTCCTCTCTTATATCTAGTTTTCACTTTACGTTTTTATCTCTCCCATACGATGCTTTCTTCAGTTTTCTTAGTTTTCAAGCCAAGAGTAATTCTAAATTCTACTGACACTGCAAATAAGATAATCATTAATTTATATTTTCTTTTAAGCGAATAAAATAATGCACTTGCTTGTAACCAAAATATTACTTAAAATAGGCACAACCTCATCACATTTTAAGGTTAAAATACAGCTCCGATGGTAAAGCGTTGTTCAAAAGATCTTGGGATTGATCCCAGTGGAAGGACATCCTGACAAGTTTTCAAGAAGTTTTTCTAAAACTAGGATAATGTCAGGGATTACACGATACCTTCGAATCGGGTAATGTCGACTTCCTTCCTATAAGCTCCTCCTCCTTTATCCTGGCCTGAGCGAAAGCTGTCAAGAGGCCATAAATATAATTCAATCATGATGTTGCAATACATATATGCAAATAATAAATTTAAAACGACAATTTTCAGCCAGTTTCATTACGTTATTAGTATCAATAAAGAATATTCCTTAAAAAAAAATCGCTAGCTGAACGTCACGTCCTATCTCGATGCTCAATAGATCAAAATTCTCTCCAAAAATAAAGAAACTCAGATCAACTATATGAAGGTCCTACCCCAGTATTTCAACAAGCTTGCTAACTGTCCCGATACGAAATGAATATATTTTATTCACCACATTAAAACCTCGTTTATCCGGACTTGATGGGACTGGACCTGTTCCGGATAAGTTAGATGTACGATTTTAAGTGTTGTAAGTTCCTTACAAAAACAGAAATAAGTAACAAAGTGGTTTATTTTTCAAACGAATTATTTTAGTAAATTGGGCGTAAATACAGTACAGCATTACACATTTTCACTGCGGAGAAATAATTAGACTCTCTTACTTGTATACGATGTGGGGGCTACGGTGGCTCAGTTGGTAGAGCGCTCACCTCTGGTGCTTAGGGGTCGTCGGATCGATCCCTGCTCATGCCATGTAGTCTTTGTGGTGGATAAACACCGGTTTCTCTGCTCCTGTTTCCTCCCACTTTCTTCTTTCCATACAGAACGTACATTGCATTTTGAAAGCGACAAAAAATGTCATTATTATATTTTCGAAATTGTTCCGGAGAAACGCGTTTCGCGTAGAGGTTTTAGCTTATTTCATATTCTAGTGAAGTTAATGAAAACTCTTTTAAACGTAAATAAATGAAGTGATAATTAAGATTATAATTACATTTTGACTGTCGTAACAGTCATGAATCCAAAAAACTGAAAATAAGAATCAGGCCGAGGTTGCATCTCGGCTTGGTAAACAGAAATCATAGTCCAGTTGCGAATCCTGATAGGGGCGCGCACCCCCTAATCCCATTTTCACATGAAGTCACCACGGTCGCCTCCTAGTTTAAAACGGAGCCTTCCACACGTGTTGGCGGTCGCAACTTTGGTGGCGCGGCCAGAATTCTGGTGACGGGATCCCGCGCCTTTCCAAGCCACCAAGTTGGCAGCGCCACGTCGTTCCATTGTCTCAAATGAAGACTTTCACACGAGAGCGATTTTCCGAGCCACCAGGCAAATTTATTTGATTGTTTTGCATTTTAAACATGAATGCCAAAGTAGAAAACGCTCACTTCAACACAGAAAACTTTATAACCGAAGTTCAGTCAAGGACTGCAATATGGGACAAGACTGCTGAAGAATATTCGAACAGAGAATTGAAGAGGGGATGCTGGGAAGAGCTTCTAAACATTTTTAAAATATTAAGATGCCTCGCCTGCGGAGAGAAATGAATTTGGTTAGTTTTACATCTGTAGATATAGTAAACTTTAAATTGATAGAATTTATTTACGGCCATTTGGCACCTTAGGTTCGGATCGGGATAGGGTAGGGCAGAGGATGTTGTGATGTAGTCGTTCATGGCCTAGCTTGTAGATGCCATCCCGGCATTTGTCTGGTACTACTGAGGAAAAATTCTGAAAAAATCTTGGTTGAAGTTGAATTTATTTATAGCCTTCAGGCATCTAAACCACAGACCGGAATAAGGGAGGGGAAAGAGCCGGAGGTATCAGCCAGAGCCTAAGTTGTAGGCACCATCCCAGGATTTTCCTGGTGTGAAAAGAAAAACATGGAAAACCGCAGTCAAGATGGTCGGCCGCTGAAAGGAACCCAATACCTCCCGGGTGCTAACTGAGCTACGGCGACTTGGAAAAAGTTGTGTCAGGATGGGCGGCCGCTGGGATATAGTAAAAATCTTGCTAATAGGTATTGTAATATGAAATAATCCTTAGCTTTAATTCCTCATCTACATAAACACTTTTTTTTACATTTTCCCTCTAGTTCACAATAGTTCGTGGTGTCCTCAATCCTTGCAACGTTAATTTATCTCATTTCCCGACGTCACACAATGATGAAAATTTGCACAGCGACGTAAGTCGGGTGACAACACAATATTCTATTGTTGCCTTCATATATTTATGTATTTTTAATATTAACTTCTTTATCCTAAAATAAATACAAGAATGCAACGATGTTGCGAATGACTGATTGCTGAACACTTTAGGATTTGGGTCACAAAATATTAGCTTGAAAAAAGGTATCCGAACACCTAAATAAGTCGAAAAAATATTTTTTAAAAACTTTTTAAAGACAAATTTTTCTTAAACAATTCGTACTAACAAGTAAAAATAATTTTGTTTATGCATGACTAAAAATAAACATGCATGGGGGGCGCTCTCTCATACACAGTCACTTCATAAATTCTTCAATTTGGCGCGCCCCATGCTTTTCTTTTTATTTATGCATAAACAAAATTATTTTTACTTTTTAGTACGAATTGTTTAACAAAATTTATTATTATTATTTGTATTTTACTCTGTCATCACTTTTTAACAGAGGTTATATGAATTTCTAATCTAATTTATTAAATTTGAAAACATGAAAATGTTAGATCAGTTTTTTTTTGTTTGTTTGTTTTTTTTGTCTGACTGACTGTGGGTTTTTCTATCCCCCTATTAATTTTGTATCGAGTATGCTGAGTTTCCACACCAGTCAGTCGTCTTTTAAATATTGGAGCAACTTCTCGGAAGTTGCAATGCTCATCCGCGTGAAATTAAAAATATTATTCGATTATGTCGCAGATTATTGTACAGGGTGTAAAATATTCCTTTCGTTGATCGGTCTTGTTAAGAATGGATGCATCCAAAAGATCCTCTTTCTCCACTTTCGGCGTTTACGTAAACGTGAGAACAGAAAAACGACAGTAGCTGCTTCTTCCAGCTCCATTATTTAGAACTGGTGGCGCGACCATGGCGGCTTCGTGTGAAATGGGCTTAAGAGACAATACTTTCATTTTAAAAGCATTATATCAATGTTGAAATAGAGCCAACTTCCGATTTTTGTTTGTACATCAAGCCTCTGTAGGTACAAATACAATTGATATTATTTCAGATATCGCCTCTGCAGGTACAGATCAATTATTTCAATATCTGTATAAGAAAAGCTTATATTTGTTTCCGGACAAATTATCTAGAAATATATTAATAAAAGATAATGGCGATCACAGTGACAGCTTATGTTCTCGTCTCCCAAGCCGTCTGGTCAGCGTGAGAGCAGTAGAACAATCTCCTCCCTCCGGGGAGAGGCCCCATATATATAAGTATCTGGTCCATTCCACCTGCGCTGTCACCTCACAATCCTGGATCCGCCACTGTCATAACTAAAAACAATAGTTAATTATGTAATCTAGAAAGTCTATATGTGTCCTTGATAATCAAAGAACATTTTACTGAAACCAATAACACACACGGTACAAAATCTTCATTTAAAACAAACGTCAAATGCATAATGAAAAGAAAAAGAGAAAACAATTCCTTTATGTAATGATTAGACAGATCTGCATGAATTAGATAAATAAATTTGCGCAGTAAGTTTATTAAAAATCGAAACCGATATGTTGTGTACATAAATTATTTTTATGTTTATAAAATATAATTGTATGTTTATGTTAAAATCATCATTTACTAGAGAACAGTCTATCAGATCTAATAATAGATAGATAATTAAAACAATGTTTCATCATTATGACTAAAATTATACAGTGTAATTAAAAACGTACGCGAAATACTTAGCTGAAAATGACCGGATAATTTGGGCTGTTCCCCCCGCAATAAACCACGTTGCGTAGAACGTCACAACAGCTAGCCACAAGGCAGCTGGTTTTAACTCAGTGGTCATCGACCGAAAAACCGCAGAGGTCGCAGGTCACAAACAAATCACCTCCACTCTTTGCTGCACTCGGAAGATCACTGCACTGACAAAATTCATCACGGATTGGGGACTAAACTCATCACGGCACTTCAATTTGGCACAACTAACAACAGGAAGAATATAAGCTCAGGATGACAGTACCCCTCGCAATTGGCACTTTAAAATATCCACCCATTTGTTTTCTTTTGTGTGTATTTATTACTTTTTCATTCATAACTTACTCTATTTTGAAAGATTGAAAAAGCGGCTCCAAAACAGTCATTATATTTGTGATATTTTGATGGTTTGATGGCTGAAGTTAAAACAAAAAAGCTCACCTGAAAAATTGCAGCACTGTCTCCCTTGCACTTCTTTCCTTTTTTTCTCCCCCTTTTTCTGTCCACAACACCGCCAGGACTTCCGAGCTGGGATCTTAGTTCAAGTCCCGAGGGTCAGTACTCGCCCACGATTTCCTAACAGTTTTGTGATGCAAGGACGAAAGAAGGTCGTTCGAAGCAGACGCCACAACACTTGAGGCGGACAGAGCGCAACTCGCTGCGCTGAAATTAACTGTGCTTATCTGACTCTTCACATCCCAGGTAAAAGTATCATTCTGTGTACCGGCTTCGTAACTGACAGAACTCACATCTTGTTTGCTTATTCAATGAGAGGTTAAAACACGATTTCTCGACTCGTACGCACGTACACCCGCCTGCCTGCCGGTCCAGGCCACTGGCACGAGCAGCTGCTGTCCTCTCTTGATCATTGCGGGAACTTGATAAAGGAGTAGAAGTGTTGCAAACCGGTGTCAAATAACCTTTACATTCAAAAGCAAGAAAATGATCTATTCTTTTAATACGTGTGTAAAGATAACAAATTCACATTATTAACTATAAGAAAAACCGTTAATATGCTTGGTGTTTATGCATGTATTTTAATTCATCTGGGAAGAAAATGGGAGGGGACGCGGAGCCACGGAGTCCCCTTAGCTCAACAAAAATATTAATGTGGCAAAAGAAAAACTTACCAGACGCCCTCGTTTTTTTTTTACCCCCATACAAATTTTTCTTCTGCAATGTTCCTAATTTCTCCAAAACAATTCCACAAATTTTCCGTCTTACTTCGCGTAAACCAACTTGTGTTTCTGAAAAGTAGTCGTGGGATTTTAATTTTGTTCGTAGGTCATTTTTTTACAATTATTTGCTTTCTTTTTTGGCAAGAAACAAACAAATACTGTAAGGGCTGATTTACATGCAAGCTTGCGTTGCTTGCTTTGCGTGCGATTTGGGTGAGTAGTCAATTGAAACACGTGTTTTATTGCGTGTTCTACGTACTACGTAATCAGTACCGGATTGGCCATAAAGGAAGTTAATTTCCCGATGGGCCGGTTTAGACTAAATTTCATTGTATTTTACACTGATAAAAAAATACAATTTTGTACAGATGTTGAGATACTGGACTGAGCATATAATATTAGACTTTAATCTAATATCATATGCTCAGTCCAATCAAAAATGCTCTAAAAATAACACATCGGCCAACAAATTTTAAATACGATACCGTCGGCCCACACAAGAGACTACACCATCATACTCAAGTCTCGATGAACAGTGAACTCGTAAAAAGGTATAATTCTGATTAGTAACATCTACATTAAAGCGGCCGAGTAGTTTGCGGCGGTAGGCTATCGGCTCGAAGGTCCCGGGTTCGAGTCCCGGAAGGGGCATGGATTTTAACAGCTAAAGGCGAATCGTGACGGGCCGAAGTCCAAAGTTACTAGACTGGCCCATATAAAAATAAAGTTTACCAAAGTTTATCTACATCAAAGAAATATTAATTTATCTAGATGACATACAATGTGCTCACAATAGGTGTAACCGAGCGGCAGTGGCTCAGTGGTAGAGCGTTTGTTTAGCATTCGGGAGGTCCTGGGGTTGATGCCACCCACATAGCACATTATGTATAATATATATCTGAAAGAGGTATAGAGGGCTAGCTCATGTCTAAGGTCTGACTGTAATATCTACTGGACGTCTAATAGCTTATTTGAGAAAGATATTTACCAGTGACCTCTTTTCATGTGAATGGTAGATATATAATATACGTATATTATATTGTGTTTCATGGCGTTTGTCTTTTGTTTACCCAAGGCTTAACGGAATCCGTTTGTTCTTTGTTCACTTGACTACTAGCGCCAACTGTGTGTCGCTGTCGTTGAACAACGACTAGGCTAGTGAAAAGGAAGATCATGACGGTGCATATTGGTTTAGGAAGAAAATAATTTAAACAAGAGGACAATTCTGGAACAGGTACGTACGTGAACATTTAGTTCAGTATCAAAATAACTTTTATTTCCTTCTTTCGCTAATGTTGCCCGTGTGTGTACTACTGTAACTCTTCTCTTGAATCAAGACAAAAACCGTTACTTTATGGTTGGAATATTTATATGTGTAACACAATCTGCATCCCGGTCCGGAATTTGGTATTTCTTTAGTATATGTCGGATGATCTTTTCGCAGTTGAGCTAATTTGCTAGCCTAATACTGATTAGTAAATAACGGGACGATTTTGAATCGTTGCTCCGCATACACTGGGGAAAAAATATTCGCATTTATCTTTGATTAGTGACTAAAGGTTAGGTTACCGTATGCTTTGTCCGGACCTATATCATAGCTTAAATAAAATTGAATTTTCCTTTCCTGGATATCGTGCATTCACCCACGTGGGTCAGTGTTCTAGAACCGTGCCCAAATAACCTTTTATTCGTTAAACTGTAGGGAATTCGGTTCAGGATAAAACCGTTCGAGGCAAGTTAATATATATACATATTTCTAGGCCAGCGTTTTAGATTAAAACAAGCATGCAGCTATACAAAAATGTCTGAATACAAGGTGAATAAAATTCGCGGCCACATCTTACCGTAATCCACGAATTTTAATTAGATGTTATTTTCAGTGATGACCTTTAGGCATCTATGGCTCGGATCGAGATAGGGTAGTGGAAATCATGCGGGAAGGGGTCGGCCAGGGCCTAATTTGAAGGTAGCATTTCTGCTTTGCTTGAAAAACTGGAAAAGCTTCAGTCGGGATTGCTGGACGCTAATATATCGAACCCGGACCTTTCGACTGCAAAATAAATGTTCTACCGCACGGTATTAATTCATGTAGAATTTTTATTAGGTGTGTAAGTTCCGGATAATAAGAAAAAGGAGTGACACGTGAATGATGCTATAATTATCACTATTACGTGCTAATTACGTTAAGAAATGTTTCAGCATTAGAATAATAAAAAAATGCTTGTGTTTTTCCCTGCAGAATGAATGCTTGTTAATGTTGTCGACCAGTAAATTATATGAGAGTTAAGCTGGATGCCAACACGTATAGGTAGAATCAGCTGATAACCCCAGAATGCTCCGTGTCATTCAATGCAGTATTGAATGTTTGGGCTTATAAGTTATGGGCCTGTTGTGACAGCCTCACGTTATATAGCTGTTTTCTTCCCAGTGGGAAACTCCATGCAGCTTCTAAGAAGAAAGAACGTGTTCCAAGAGGTAATATTTTGAAGGGAATTTGTAAGTGTCTGTTTGGTATAATACCATTGCATTTGTAGAGTGAGCATATTCCCATTTTAATGAATATCTTCAAGTCCGCAAGGGGGGGGGGGGTAAAAAGCAAATTTTCCAAAATATATATATCTTAATAATCAGCCGTTTTCTATCCACTGCTGGATGAAGGCCTCCCCCTTTTCGTTCCACATATCTCGGTCTGCTGCTATCCTCATCCATGTAGCACCTGAAAAACGCTTGATTGCATCTACCCATCTTACATTTGGACGTCGTCTGGGTCGTTTCTTTTCTTTAGAAATCCAATGTAGTAGATTTGTCGTCCATCTTCCATCTGTTCGTCTAGCTATGTGACCGGCCCATCTCCATTACATCTTTTTCGCAGTCGATTACATCCTCTACCTTTGTTTGTGCGCGAATTCATTCGTCTTCCTGACCCTCCTGGTTATTCCTAGCATGCATCTCTCCATTGCTCTTTGTGTG